>BOPN01001768.1:185286-200286 GCA_017312705.2 Penaeus japonicus | reverse complement strand
CTGTATGATAGGGAGCTCCGTTCTGGAAAACAATCTATTCTCATTCTTCATTTCTAATCATTCTTTTACATTTGTTAGATGCTAATATCAACGCGGCCGATTATTTGATTTTGACTTTAAACCTAATCGTAGTTTAATCTTTACCTTTGCTTATGATGTCTTATTCAAAACTTTAGGGACCGAGAGAAAAGCGCTGAAACTTTTCCCTTCGACTGTGTGTATTTATATATATATTTTTTTTTTCTTATTTCTTTTATCCTTTTTTCTTTTCTTTTTTTCTTTTTTTCTGTCCTTTTTATTTCGTAATATGCAGCTTTTATTACCTTAGTGAAAAAAATAATTTTACTTGTTGCTACTATAGGTTAGCATTATTTAGAGTTACAGTACAGTTAGATATAATGGGAAGAATTTTTTTTTCCATGTGCATTTTGTCATGCTTGTTGGAAAGTTGGATTTTTTTTTTTTTTTTTTTTTTTTTTTTTTTTTTTTTTTTTTTTTTTTTTTTTTTTTTTGTGTGTGTGTGTGTGTGTGTGTGTGTGTGTGTGTGTGTGTGTGTGTGTGTGTGTGTGGTATGCTGTTAATATATGATTTATTGATTATATGGTAGGCATTGAGAAGGGAATTTTTGTTATCTATGTAGGGAGCAAGGTGGGTCATTCTAGTGGCATTTATCCCGAGGCGGGCCAACACCACCTCCTCCCTTCTATCTTTTCTGTGGGCTGTGTCCCTTAGTTTAATATCTTCTTTGTTTTTGTTGTTGATTGTTGTCAGAAGTTGAGAAGTCTTTCATTTCTTTTTCGATATCCCACAAGTACCGAATTATAAAGCCCAGTTTAATTCTCATGTTATACAGTGATAATGCTATAATAATTACTCTTATTGCAGACGTGGTCGGAGAAAGCAGAGAAAGGTGACAACAAGTCAACGTTTGAATAAAAAAGACACACACCATCTGAAAGTCGGCGGAGAAAGACAGCACAGCCTGGAAACTCCTTACCTGCATATACCAGTGATCTCGAAGCAGGTACGTGTTTAATTAGTTATATTGTCTGAATGATAGGGAGCTCCGTTCTGAAAAAAAAATCGCATTCCTCATATTTCATATTTTTTTGCATTTGTTTATCGCTTATATCAACACGCCCGATTATTTTATTCGACTTTAAACCTTTTTTTGTACATTATATCTATTTCTGAAATGGAATTACAGTCTAATCTTTACCTTTACTTATGATGTCATTTTCAAAACTTTAGCGACCGCGAGAAAAGCGCTAAAACATTATACTTTGACTGTGTGTGTATATATATTTATTTTCTTTTTCAGACCATTTTATTTTGTAATATACAGCTTAGTGAAAAAGCTGATTTAACCTTTCCTGATCAATTATTCTTAGCTATAGAAGGGTGATAGTTATCTTTTCTTTTATTTGTTAGGTACAATAAGTTAGAATATGGACTTAAAATAATTGTTTGTGGTCATCAGTAACCAAGATTTTACCATGCAGAGTCGCCAAATTGAATATTCTATATAGGGATTTAAATGAATTATTTTAATTTTATATTTTATATATTTATATTAGTATTATATTCATATATTCCCAGGAACAAGATCTTGAAATAAGATTTTTCCTTAATTCAAGAATGATAATCAGTTAATCCGTGTTTTCTATCATATTGTTGTAACTCAGAAACACTAAGTATATATTTCATCATTATAGTTGATTTATAGATAACCTTTAACTTTTTTCTCTCAACAGGAATCATTGTATATTGAGATGCTAATTGGGTAATATTTATCAGGATAACCTCTTTTAACATAAAAATAACTTGGTAACGTGACGTGTTAAAGGTTATCCGTTTACACCTGCAGTTTTAATTACTGTGGAGAGGAATTATAATGAAACTAGGCTAATCATGCCTTAACTGTATATTAAATCACATAATAACTTGACACATACAAAAATAAACTTCTTATACATATCTTTCATAGCAATCACTCTGACACACTCTGAAGATTTCTGTCTTCATTCTTCTTTCTTCTTCGTGGAGAGTCGGTCGTGATGTGTTAGTCTTGAGCAATCATGACCTGAGCATCTGATCTGGAGTTCTGGCCTTAAACTCAGCCTTTGAACTCAGTCTCCACACTCAGCCTTAGGACTCAGTCTTTGAAATCCGCCTTTGAACTCCGCCTTTGAACCCGCTCCTGAGAATTAACTTAACTTTAGGAACGTGTAACAGAGATTAATCAACAATCTCACTAACATCTGTGAGACATAACATCAAAAGTTTTTCATTAAATTTACCATAGTCACAGGTTTAAAGATTGATAATAATCTATCACCATAAGTTTACAAAAGTTTTACATACCAAGTTAAATCTAAGTTTCACTGTTGATATAAAACTTTTACAATAAATTTATTATTTATAATTAATACCAGTAACATTATGATACATAATTTTAAGTACAATTTTATCAATGTTTTATTATAATAATTTGTGGTTTCCTATTAATGGCATAACAGAAATGAGTGCACTTACTTATAGCGGGTTTAATTTGGTAAACGTGTCATGGGGGGACATCACCCTTATGGCGATGAAAATGGCGCCTGGGGCAAGAGGCGAGGCAGGTGGTGTCTGAGGCAAGATTTACCAGTATAAGTCTCCCTATTATATATTCCTTTCCTTATGCCAATTATCATCATTATCCCTCTCTATATTAATTGGAATATTGACCCTGTTGAAATACCCTTACACTGTCATTAAATAAATTACACTACTCTCACCTCAGATAGGATAAATAGAATCTCCTGCTCGTGTTCCCCTCGGCTCGCCTAGTGTCACCTCGTTCTGGGCGTAACCAGGTCTTTGTGCGGTCGCCCCTCACTTGACCACAAAGGTCCCTTTGTGTGACGTCATTCATGACACGTCACCATTTTACACAGAACGTTGGTTCTATTCTCTAATTTTCGTAATGTTATCAATACCCTAAAATATCTTATCCAGCACCATGCAATTGGTACTATCACATTTCATTAGTTAACTATCGACTTTCAAATATACCGCTACTGGTACTCATTTTTCACATAGTATGACAGCACGTTTTCTGTTATACCGAAATGGGTAACCTCAGTAGATTACAATTTTCCGTTTTTCTTATAATAATCCTTATTTTACACTACTACATAACCTTTGTACAATTTACATGAGGTTATATAAACTAAGTGATACTTAAATAGCAATCATACGGATACTCCTGATTACAATATGCAGGAGAAAGTCTTACAGGAAGTAAATGATACATAGGGTTACTTACATAAATTGACAATATCCTCGGTCATACATAGCGAAAAACACATCAATTTCAATTTCTTAGACGGATTTCGGTCATTAATCCTCTCCATAACATCCCGGTCACTACACGCTCCTTGGGTTTGGGTAGACCGAAATTCGTCTACATAACAACAGTTGTCCTTCTAACCAAACATGATTACACTCTCCTCAGCTGATTTTTCTACCATAGTGACATTAAACAACCATTTCCATCACTCCTACCCTTCCTTTCTTTATGAGGAGGCTGGAAAGTAGTAAAGACTGCATGCTGCCTCTTATGAACTTTGTACTGTACTGTCGGACACATACTGGGGGACTCCACGTAAGTTAGTCCAGAGAGTTTCACTTATGTAAGATGACAGGTCCAACAGATGTGAGGGGTCGTGTCAACTTCCCCGCGCCCTATATAGAATCCAGGATACAGATTTGGGGAATAATGACCAAACATTCATTCTGCTAATTTGGAAATGTTACACAATACCCTGGCTCGGAATGCTCTGAACAGATCCTCCCGGTATCAAGTATCCTGGGTGGAGACCTTCAGGTAGACACTTCCCTTACAACTCCTTATCCTATGTCCCTAATAATTTGATTGTACTTTGCCGAAATTCCTAAATCTCAAGAAGAAAAAAAAAATACCAGTCCTCTTGTACATAGTGAAATACACACCCATAAGTTTAGGGAGCGCTTGATTTGACATAACTTAGCTTCTACACTGCCCATTCATTAGAGACTACAGTCCTCTCCCTCCATACGGGACTTCTACCCACTCATGGTACCTCGTGGGAGGCTCAAAAGCATCAGATACCTCACCCTCCATGTGGGACATCTACCCTCTCATGGTACCTCGTGGGAGGCTCAAAAGCACCTCTCCCTCCATGTGGGACTTCTACCCTTCCAGGTCTTATCCCCTCTCTGAGCCTCCTTTATCTTGTCTTTAGTTAGCCCTAGGAATTGTGTATCATTTCTATACTGGGAAGCATTTCGTGAATTATCCTTAATTATTCCTACCGGCCTGCTGAGTGTATCAGGCACTGTATTTTTGGCACCTTTCTTATATTTGAATTGGTATACATAGTCTCTCATTTCCAAAATATATCTAGACATTCTAGGGCAGCTGGTTCTTTTCTTAAAAATTGTAGTCAAAGGCTGGTGATCTGTAATTATGGTAAAGGGTTTACACCATAAATAATGATTGAAGAATCTACAGGAATTGACAATTGCTAACGCTTCTTTGTCAGTTACAGTATATTTCTTTTCTGTGCCATTTAATTTTTTTGAATAATAGCCAATGGGTTTCAAACTTTTATCCTCCTCAACCTGCATTAATGCTCCAGCAATTTGGGTGTCACTTGCATCTGTATGTAACTCAAATTTCTTAGTTTGATCTGCCCTTACCAAAACAGGTGCACTTACCAACTTTTTCTTTAAGAGGAGGAACGCCTTTTCACACTCAGATGACCAATGGAACTTAGTATCTTTTCTGGTTAAATTAATTAAAGGGCTAGCGATTAAAGCAAATTCTGGGATGTGCTTCCTATAAAAATTGCACATCCCAATAAAACGTCTAACCTGCTTGACATTCTTAGGGGATGGCATCTTATTTACTGCCTCCACATTTTTCTTGTCGGGTCTTACTCCCTTTTCCGACACAATGTGGCCAAGGAATTTAATTTCCTTTTTACCAAAGTCGCATTTACTCAAATTTAACTTCATCCCAAGTTCCTCCAATCTTCTGAATGTTTCTCTTAACCTGTCCACGAGTTGTCGGAAAGAGTCAGCCCATATTACCACATCATCTAAATAATTTTTACACCAACCCTTCTTGAATAAAGGACCTAACACTTCTTGCATCGCACGACTAAATACCGCGGGACTGATAGATAAGCCAAATGGCAACCTTTTAAAGCGGTATAAATTGAGTCCATCAGAGAAGGTAGTTAGGTCTCTGAATGGCTCATCTAACATAACTTGGAAATATGCATCCTTCACATCTAGAGTGCAGTAGAATTTCCTTTAAGCACTTTCTTCAACTAGCTCATCTAGACAGGGTAAGGGGTGTACATCAAGTTTTGCTTTCTTGGTAAGCCCTCTATAATCAATACACATTCTTTTTGATCCATCAGGTTTACTTACTAAAACTATGGGAGATAAATAAGATGCCGTTGAGTCCTCAATAATCTCCCGATCTAACATGTTCTGGATCATTTCAGCAATAACCTTCTTTGCCTGTTCCGGGTGTCTGTACAAAGGCATTCTAACAGGTTCGTTGTCAACTGTTGAGATATGGGCTTCTGAAACTTTTAATCTACCTAACTCATTCTCATTAAGGATGAATAGCTGATTACTATCCAGGATGACATCCATGAGCTCCTTTATCTGTTCAGTTGTTAAATGGCTCCATTCAAGCTTTTTAATTATGCTAGCTAGTCTGGTCCTCCTGTCTCCTGTAACTGTCGCTTTATCACTAAATGGCATTAAACTATTATCTATTCAGTTAAGGGTTACTACTTGACCATGGGCTTCAGCGAGCGGTCCCTTACATACTATACAATTTAAAATGTGCACTTCCTTCGTAAGTCCCTGTCCTTCTGAGTGCATTAATCCTTTATGTGTCTGACACAGATGTGCTGGATTTTCCGTTGTAGGGTTCGTTTCTAAGATCTTCCTGATAACATTTGCCTTCGGGCCTAATTCATTACCACAATAATCGGTGTAAATGATATTGGTTTCGTCAGTAGGGTAGAATCTGGCTACCCGCTTGCCTGCATTGATTTTAAGTGTTCTTTTCTTACAATTGATCACTGGCAAGTCAAATCCTCCGTTCTCGTCAACAACAAAACAACTGTTTGGCACATTAAACAGATTTAACGAAGAAAGACTTGCAGATTTATCCTTTTCTATATGGATAATCTGACTGGCTTTAAACTGTTCATTGGTGATTCTAATAAAAGTGACCTTTCCTGGTGGACACAGGATTTTACTATTAACATGTAGCCAGTCTGATTTATGTTCTTTATTTTCGTCCTTTATAGTTGCTTTCCCTTCCCTGTTTAACTTAACTTTACATATCGAAAAGCCTGCCTTATCACAAACCTGGTAATACTGTCCACCCCAATATAATTCCTGAGTGTGACCATTCCACACAAATTCGGACCTCCTGATTAAATCTGCACCCAACAAAATACTTGATGATAAGTAATGATCCGGCACCACAATTAGTTTATGTTTTACACATACCTTCCTGGAAATCATCACCTGGACCATTACCTCTCCTATAATCTTAAGTGAGTGATTAGAAACAGAATGCAACAATATCTGACAGGGCTTGATTTGATCATTAATACCTAAGGTCTTCATTGCACTTGCTTTGACTAGGGTGGCAGATGAACCTGTATCAACAAAAGCGGAAAGTTGCTTATCATTTACATTAATTATTACTGGGGTTTTGATCCTTTGTCTGATACTGCAGACCTTACTTCCACTAGCTTGTTCTTTTACTGACACTACCTTCCCTTCATCCTCTGTGTTTATATTATCCTTTACTCTCCGTCTCCTTTAACGAGTCTTATAAACTGCATATGTTTCTCAGATATCTTCATTACTATTGTTCCTATCCCTCCTAACAGCGTCCTTTCTCCCAGGACATCCAGCATGTCCTTTCCTTCGTTTTGGTGCCAAACAATCAAAACAACTGCCGGCCTCTGGCTTACATGGATAGTTTATTCTTAGATGCTTACTTCCGTCCTGACACCAACCGCAAACCCACACTCTAGTCCATTTCGGATTTCCCTTTGCTCTTTCTTCCACTTTATTTACTCTCGACCTCCAAAATACTCTCTCTTTCTCGAGTTCTCTCAGGAAATCATCACCCATGCCCCTCCTAGCACATACTTTTACTGCAGCCTTAATCTCAGAGGGAAGATTTTCCATCATAATGCATGATATCTTCCTCGTTTGGTGCTGGGTTGTTTGGGAAAAAGCTCCGAATGGTCCTAAACTTCACAATGAACTGATTGACAAAAGCCCGAGGGTCATCATCCAAGTGATATGATAAGTTATATAACTCCCTATAAGCGTCTATAGCATTGTATCTTCTACTAAACTGACTACTTAGAATGTTCTCCATGTCATCAATTGTTCCGCCATTAGGGAATTTCTGCATTTCGCCTACAATGAACAACCTCAGCTCCTTGTCCATGCGAGTGAGTGCAATATTCTTACAGTGTTCGTCTGGGAATCCTAGACGTTTAATCTGATCTACGAAACCTTTTATATTCATATGGGCCCCAACATGATGTAAATCTTTTAGACATAGTTTCTCAATGTCATTACTATTATAATATGGGTTTACAGGGGTCGGGGTACTTGTTACTGGACCTGTTAGGTTAAGATTAGGTTTTGTTGCAACCTCAGAAGTTAAGTCCTTCAGAGCCCTCTCTAATTCTGTTCTTTTTTCCGTCTCCTCATCTAACCTTCGTAATATAAGTGCAATTTCATTGTGAATTGTCTCCTCATCTAACCTTCGTAATATAAGTGCAATTTCATTGTGAATTGTTCCTATCTCCATATGAACTTCCTGAATTGTAGGATTGCCTTGCGGCTCTCCAAGATTTACGGTAACTTCATCATCAGACATTTTAGATAGCTTCTATAATTCTATCAACTAAAATATTTTTCCTTTCACAGTAAATTAAACTGCAGTTTAAAATTCCACCGCATGAGCCACCAGTGTAGTACCCTCTTTCCCGGGAATGGGTATTTCTCTTTTATATCCCAAAATATCTAGGATGACAGTATGGGCATTAATTAATTGGGTAATTTAAATCAGGATAATCTCCTTTAACATAAAAATAACTTGGTAACGTGACGTGTTAAGGTTATCCGTTTACACCTGCAGTTTTAATTACTGTGAAGAGGAATTATAATGAAACTAGGCTAATCATGCCTTAACTGTATATTAAATCACATAATAACTCGACACATACAAAAATAACTTGTTATACATATCTTTCATAGCAATCACTCTGACACTCTCTGAAGATTTCTGTCTTCATTCTTCTTTCTTCTTCGTTGAGAGTCGGTCGTGATGTGTTAGTCTTGAGCAATCATGACCTGAGCATCTGATCTGGAGTTCCGGCCTTAAACTCAGCCTTTGAACTCAGTCTCCAAACTCAGCCTTAGGACTCAGTCTTCAACTCAGTCTTTGAAATCCGCCTTTGAACTCCGCCTTTGAACCCGCTCCTGAGAATTAACTTAACTTTAGGAACGCGTACAGAGATTAATCAACAATCTCACTAACATCTGTGAGACATAACATCGAAAGTTTTTCATTAAATTTACCATGGTCACAGGTTCAAAGATTGATAATAATCTATCACTATAAGTTTACAAAAGTTTTACATACCAAGTTAAATCTAAGTTTCACTGTTGATATAAAACTTTTACAATAAATCTATTATTTATAATTAATACCAGTAACATTATGATACGTAATTTTAAGTACAATTTTATCAATGTTTTATTATAATAATTTGTGGTTTCCCATTAATGGTATAACAGATATGAGTGCACTTACTTATAGCGGGTTTAATTTGGTAAACGTGTCATGGGGGGGGGGGACGTCACCCTTATGGCGATGAAAATGGCGCCTGGGGCAAGAGGCGAGGCAGGTGGTGTCTGAGGCAAGATTTACCAGTATAAGTCTCCCTACTATCCTTTCCTTATGTCAATTATTATCATTATCCCTCTCTATATTAATTGAATTATTGACCCCGTTGAAATACCCTTACACTGTCATTAAATAAATTAAACTACTCTCACCTCAGATAGGATAGATAGAATCTCCTGCTCGTGTTCCCCTCGGCTCGCCTAATGTCACCTCGCTCTGGGCGTAACCAGGTCTTTGTGCGGTCGCCCCTCACTTGACCACAAAGGTCCCTTTGTGTGACGTCATTCATGACACGTCACCATTTTTACACCGAACGTTGGTTCTATTCTCTAATTTTCGAAATGTTATCAATACTCTAAAATACCTTATCTAGCACCATGCAATTGGTGCTATCCCATTTCATTAGTTAACCATCGACTTTCAAATATACCGCTACTGGTACTCATTTTTCACATAGTATGACAGCACGTTTTCTGTTATACCGAAATGGGTAACCTCAGTAGATTACAATTTTCCGTTTTTCTTATAATAATCCTTATTCTACACTACTACATAACCTTGGTACATTTTACATGAGGTTATATAAACTAAGTGATACTTAAATAGCAATCATATGGCTACTCCTGATTACATTATGCAGGAGAAAGTCTTACAGGAAGTAAATCATACATAGAGTTACTTACATACATTGACAATATCCTCGGTCATACATAGCGAAAAACACATCAATTTCAATTTCTTAGACGGATTTCGGTCATTAATCCTTTCCATAACATCCCGGTCACTACATTTGTACATAAGAATTATGTTATCTTCTTTCAATATATTAGTGATAGTCTCGATGTCCAATGATTAACTCCAAAGGGTTACCAATGGTTTTGTAATGGTTTCTTTGCAGTTATTTAAAGGGAATTTCATCTGGTCCAGCTGCTGAGTTAGTTCTTATATCTTTAATTTCCTCAAGGGTATCTCATTCACTAAAAGTTATATATATGAGACATACAGTTTCGTTAATCATTTTGAAATGTTGTTCAGGATCTTGTATTATTTTTTTCCATTCTAGAAACACTAAAAACTTTTTCATATTGCATTTTGAGTAATTCAGCCAATTACTTTGTATCATTTACAAAAGCATCATTATTCTGAAGAGGCCCAATTTCTGTTTGGTTACTTATAGACATTTTATATGTCTTCTATTACTTTATGATTTAATCCTCATGAAATGTTGTCACATTCATCTTTTTCTATCGATTCTGCTTGTTTCTCAATATTATTCTTCGATCTCTTGATGTGATGTTTATTTCGGTTCTTTTGGAGGGCACAAATCTTTTGAAAACATCCTTGTAAGCAGATCATCTGGTGTTAGTAGGACTTCAATATCATTCAGTGATTCCTCAAGTGATTAATTTATCATTTCCCAATCAGTTTTATTGACTGAAGTTTAAATGTTTTAGACTATATTCTACTTGTGCTATATGTTTTTCACCATCTTTCTGTATTTCTAACTTGTTTAATGTTATGTCAACGATATTGTGGTTTGACCGAGTTGTAGAGATTTATGATATGTTGTTTACATCCTCTCCTATAGAAATGAAAAGGTCGTCAAGTATATTTTTCCCTTGTTAGGATTTTGATTGTTTGTTTGAGGTAAATATTTTCTTCAAAATCCAGAAACATTTTTGCTTTTTGTTTCTCATATATTGTGGCCTTTGCTCCAATTTTTATTTTCCTTGTTTCCCAATCAATAAAGGGGAAATTAAAATTTTGAAGTATTATAATATTTTAGATTTCCCGTGTACTTACGATATGATGACTAATGATGTTTAAAGCTTCATTGAAAGAAACTTCTGTTGTGCAAGGAGGTCAGTAAAGAACTATTAGGTGTATAATTCTTTTGTATCTCTAGTCAATACCCCTGATGTTTATTCTGTGTCTAGGCTACTTGTGCTTTGTGCGTTCCTCTTCTGCTTCATTATTTCCAAAAATAAAAAGTTTCTTGTGTTCCTCTTTCTATTTTGTTATAATGGACTGACTCTTTCGTTTTGCTTATTCATTATGTCTCTTCGCCTTTATATTTTTACTCTCTCGCAAAACCTTTTTCTCTCTTTGATGTCATATTTAAGAGCATATGTTCCTTTTTTATTTTTATTTGATTCTTCCTTTAGCTTCTTTTATATTCACAGATTTGATAATTATTTGATTTTATCTCACTTGAGCACTGAATCTTGAACTGTTCTTGTAGGTCTTCTAGTCCTTCACTTTTTCTTCTTACAATTATTTTTCAGTATGTGTATTTCCTGTATTTTCCTGTATCTCATCGCACTTTTTAGATGCACTGATTTTTTGCTCGCTCCTTTGGCTCTTTCCTTTCCTTCCTTGTGCATTTTTAGCTATTTTATCGCTTTCCTCTTCAATTATAATTAGTTATTACAAGAAACTCGCCTCTGATATTTCGCTACTTCGTTTTTCCAGTTCTGGTTCAAGGTTTGGTTTACTATCTATACAATCCTCTCTGCACCAGCTGCAGTCTTAATGAATATTTTTAGCTCTTTAACTTTTCTTATTAGATGTGCATCAGCTTTACCTAAGATATCTTTTCTATTGCATGGTTACACATTTTCACATTTATGATTTTCTTCTATCACAAGTTTGACATACAAATTACTTTATTCTACATTGTGTTTAAAACATTCTTCTATTGTAGAGTTTATTTCACTTCTCTGAGCATGCAGTTTTTAAACCCGTAAGGTTGTGTCTGTTCAAGGTCACCTGTTCAAGATCATATTCGAGCCAATGAGATGACTGGACATACATATTGATTTAATTAATCATTTACCTATCGCTACGAAAACTCCCCTTTAGACAGAGAAGGCTAATGCTTAGGGCGTGTGTATATATATATATATATATATATATATATATATATATATATATATATATATATATATATGTATATATACACATACACACACAATTCAGATCCCTCCCCACCCCAGTGCCTCACACGGGGAAACATGACGCAATCGCGACCCGTCCCTCCCCCTCCCACAACGCCCATGCTTCCCCCCCCTCTCTCGCCCACCTCCCCTCCCCCCCAGTTGAAATTCAAATCCCCCCCCCCCCCAAACACAAATGATATGGATCAGCCAGATTATCGGGGCAGATGCTTCGCCGGGCTTATAAGCACTATGGCAATAGTATTAGTGAGTGTTGCCTCGTGAGGTTGTGCCAGCGAGTGTTGGTTGACTATAACCCCACGTGATGTGTAACATGACGCCATTGGGACCACGCCCGTCACCCGCGCTTGGACATGTTGTGTACTTGTTGCAATACCACTCTCCTTCTCTCTACATAACATAAGAGCCCATCCATCTTCAAATTCACATTCAAATCTCTACGTACCACTGTCTCTCCTTCTACCCTCCGTTTCCTCGAATTCCTGCCCCCCCCCCCCCGGCACACTGAACATAGGCCGTTAACGGGGACCCCCCCCCCCCCCCAACCTATACTCCCTCCTTCCTAGGTCACTCCGACTCTTGCTATTGGCGCCGAAGGGAAGATATCATAATATGGGTACCAAGGAGTCTGTTCATGTTAGGCAACAGAGATGGCTGTAGCTGTTTAACAAACACACACACACACATAATACACATGCACACACAATACACACACACACAATACACATACACACACATACACACACACACACACACACACACACACACACACACACACACACACACAAACACACACACACACACACACACACACTACGCGTGAATAGAGTTATTAGGATTGCACAGTGATAAGATTGAGTTGTAGGCTTTAGGGTTATTTCACAATAAACACCGAAGGGAAGATTACACCATGTAATTTCTTTGAACCTTGGCGGATGAGCGTTCCTATAGAGAAAAAAAGAAGGAAAAGGGAAATGGGAAATGCTAGTGGGCTACACACACTCTCTCTCCTGAAGGTGTGATGGTTTATTTCTTCAACTGTAGATGTAACCGCTTGTTTCTGTAAACTTACCAAAGTTTCCCTCGCCCTCTCTTTCTTTATCAGTCTGTTTTCCTCTCTTTACCTACCCCCCCCCCCCTCTCTATCTGTCACTACCCACTCACTCACTCTCTCTCTCTATACATATACATATATATATTTATTTATATATATATATATATATATATATTCATATCTACACACACATCTATCACACACGCGCGCGCGCGCGCCGGATGAGACTAGATTAGAATGGCACTCGAGTCTCTAAAACCTCCAACATGCTCCTGTCTCTTGTTCATAGACTCACTACTGTAATGGTAAAATGCCAAGTTCGGAAATCATTCCACTATTTAATAACAGGAAAAAAAAATCTTGAATGTCTTAAGAAAACGTTCCCAATGCATTTTCACTTTATACTAAAGGTGGTGCAATCTCTCTACCCTCAGGGACTCATTGCGATGACGACCGTAAATAGCAATAGACGGTTGATGATTGCAATCTGTCAAAAAAAAAATCTGGCACCAGTGTATGCAGGTGTAATTCGGGTACATTCCATCGTCATTGGTGGAACACTAGAAATTTCAAATAGAAATCAAATATTTTTCATATAATTTTCATCAGTTACTGTATTTACAAACACTACGCAGTCTGGTTTGTAAACAACTCGACACCCTCGCTCTTCCTCCCTTGGGTTGGTTCTGCCTATATTTAGAGCAATATGGCTGTCCATCTCATGCCGTTTGTAACTCCCTTCCTTTTTTCTCTGTTCTCAACTCCTATGTATTCTCTGTATGCTTGTGTTGATTATTTTGTTTTGAGGTTCACAATAACCACTCGTTCATTTAATGCCTTTAGTACCCGCTGTCCCGATTTGAAACTTTTAACCTTTCTTCTTAACATTCAACTTTGCTACATCTGTTCGGGGGTGACCTTGGCTTCTACATCAACAGGAAATTCTTATCATCGAGATTACGTCTAGATGCTGCAATTGCTTCTGGGAGTGAGCCGTCAATATACCATTACTTATCACAATAAAATGCTGCATATCAGTTATTCATGAGTGTATTGGGAATAGAGTTCGATTACATTACATTTCGTAACTGTAATATTGAAATATGATATGCATATTTCAACATCATCCTCAAAGGTTATCTCCACATTGAATGGTAGAGCGCTGAGTCTAGCCAAAATAAAGTTTTAATAATTAAGAGAATACAACTCTATGTTCGTACGACTATTTATAACCAAATATTTGGATGTACAAAATGACTTAATAAATTTATGACTACAGGTATAAAAACACAAGAACATGAAGAAAGAATTCAATCAACATTAATACAGTTCTAAGATTTTGTTAGTTCTTTCTATGGGTGGTCATACCATATGGCTAAATACATCATTCGAGCCTAGTCTGATCATAGTTATACTCCTACCCATCACATTATTATCAACTTTAAATGCGAATTAAATTGTAATTCTAGACTTATGTTTGGTTGCGTCTGAGTTAACTACTTCCAAGAATCCCATGATACCGTGCGGCATATAAGACGGGAAAGTTCCCATCTTAGTATGCCTGTGGTCACTTATGCCAGATACCTCAACAATAATAATAACTCTCTTCAAAGACCACGCCCAATCTGAGGACTCTCAGGATTGGTTGTATATGTGTTCATGGTTTTGATGAATATCATTTATTAGGATGGATTATTTTTTTATATAATTTTTGTCGTCTTCATCTTTATAATCATCATTAGTATTGTTATTAATATCATTATCATCATGTTTGTTATCATCTTCGTCTTCGTCGTCATCATCATCATTATCATTTTCACCATCACTATCGTCATCACCATCAAAATTATTATTATCATTATCATCATTATAACTATTCAAGCATTGATATATCTAGAGTGTTATCGTAAACATTTGATTCCTGACGCGCGATAGTTACGCGCCTCGTCATGTCACGGAATATACAGACCCTATAACGTTGACTGATTGGC
>BOPN01001768.1:172786-175286 GCA_017312705.2 Penaeus japonicus | reverse complement strand
GACGAAAAAGAAAGGTTCAGTAAGCTTTCGGTAGAGACGAAAGAGCTCATGAAACAGCGTAGGGAAATGAAAATAACATCAATCAGAGACAAGATAGAATCAACAGAGCTGACTAAGACGATAAACAAGAAGAAGAAAGAGGATGTACGCAAATTTAACATACGAAAAATAAACGAAGCTCTGCTTGCCGGCACCAGCCTTAAGGCAACAAAGAGGAGGCTCGGAATAGGGAAAAACCAAATGTATGCAGTAAAGAAACCCAACGGAGAGGCGACATACAATAAAAATGAAATTATCAAAGTAATAGAAGACTTCTATCGCAATCTATACCAATCAAACGACCAACCACATACGGAGACAAACACAACAATTGGAGATGTTCCAAACATCACGGTAGATGAAGTAATTAGAATGCTAAAGCATAAGAAAAGGAAAAACACCAGGAGAAAACTGACATCAGTGTAGATCTTATTCAAGACGCAGGAGAGAGTGCGGCAGTAAAGCTGGCCAGTCTTTATAACAGATGTCTAGACGTCGGTAAAATTCGAGCCTGGAAAAACGCAATAATAATTTTAATACACAAAAAGGGAGACACAAAAGACTTAAAGAATTACCGACCTATAAGCCTCCTCTCAGTAATCTATAAACTGTTCACAAAAATCATCACAGCCCGTACCACCGACACATTAGATTCAAAACAACCCAGGGAACAGGCAGGGTTCCGCAGTGGATTCTCAACTACAGACCATATCCACACACTAGCTCAAATAAGGGAGAAAACGAGCAATTATAGGAAGCCTGTGTATGGCATTCGTAGATTATGAAAAGGCATTAGACTCGGTACAGATATCTGCAGTACTGGATGCAATTCGTAAACAAGAGGTAAATATGCAGATTATTGCAGGGATATATAGAGATGGTACAGCGTGATAAAATCACGCAGAAACCAATAAAATACCAATAAAAAGGGCGTTAGGCAGAATGACCACCATCTCACGAAGCTATTACAACCTGCTTAGAGGAAGTATTCAAGAAGTTAGATTGGAAAGAGAGAGGGATTAAAATAAGGAATGAGCACTTAAGCAATCTAAGATTTGCAGATGAGATGACATGTTCTTTCGATGAGTCAACCCAGATGAACTACAACAATTAAAAAAGCGATTTAAATAAGGAAAGTCTGAAGATTGGCCTTAAAATGAACATGAAAAAGACTAAAGTCATGTTCAACAGTCGAACCCCAGTTAAGCAAATACAAATACAAGACGAGGTACTAGAAGCAGTGAACGAGTATGTATACCTAGGGCAACTCATTCAGTCGAGTACATCCTGCGAATCAGGCTAGGTTGTCAGTGCTAGGTTGGAGTGCCTTCGGTACACATAGTAATGTATTACGAAGTCGTTTGCTACTATGTCCAAAGAGAAAGATTTTTTTACTAATGTATCCTCCCCATCATGACATATGGATCAGAGACATGGACTACGACCAAGGCACTCGAGAGGAGATTAGTAAGCGCCCAAAGAGGAATGGAAAGGCTTATGCTAGGAGTTAGCTTAAGAGACAAGAAAAGGGCCACATGGATCAGGCAGCAAGTAAAGAGTAGAGGATATACTCAAGACCATCAAAAAGAAAAGTGGCAGTGGGCTGGACACATATATCGGAGACAGGACAACAGGTGGACAAAGAAAACAACAGAATGGGTAATACACGACACAAAAGACCCAGGAGCAAGACCAATGACTAGATGCATGGGATGAAATAGCAAATTTCGCAGGAGCAAACTGGAATCAGAGGACACAAGACCGGAATGACTGGAGAAGATTGAGAGAGGCCTAAATTATACAGTGGATTGATACAGGCTGATGATGATGATGATGATGATATACATATATATATATATATATATATATATATATATATATATATATATTTATATATATATATACATATATATATATATATATATATATATATATGTATATATATATATATATATATATATATATATATATATATATATATATATATATATAATATATATATATATATATATATATATATATATATATATATATATATATATATAATATATATATATATATATATATATATGTATATATATATATATATATATATATATATATATATATATATATATATATATATATATATATATATATATATATATATATATATATATATATATATATATATATATATATATATATATATGTATATATATATATATATATATATATATATATATATATATATATATATATATATATATATATATATATATATATATATATATATATATATATATGTATATATATATATATATATATATATATATATATATATATATATATATATATACATATATATATATATATATATATATATATGTATATACATATATATATATATATATATATATATATATATATATATATACATATATATACATATATATATACATATATGTATATATATATATAT
>BOPN01001768.1:145286-152786 GCA_017312705.2 Penaeus japonicus | reverse complement strand
ATGATTATGTTACATGTTTCTTTGTATCAGTTATAGCATGTGTGTGTGTATGTATGTATGTATGTATGTATGTATGTATGTATGTATACACATGTGTGTATTTATGTATGCATACAAGCATGTATGTATGTATGTATACATATATGTGTGTGTGCACGTATACAGATCTGTGTGTATACAGATATGTGTGTATATATATGTATTCATATAGTTTTTTTTTCAATCTTCATTTTAGTGATTCCTGTATTTATGCCCCAGATTTTCTGCCAAGTGTAGCAACTTACACAGAATGTAGATTTTCTCTGTAATAGTACTGGATACTATGGTTTCATGGAGTGCTGTCTCAATGCATGTTATTATCTTTGTACTCATTTATACAGTGCATGCACATTGAGTACAATTATATTATATTACTCTAACTTTATAGTCATGTAACATATACAGTAGTAAAGCATGGGGACAATTTTTCTACATTGTTAAAAAAAATACAATAAACTTGTGTTGATTTACTGTGCTTTATATGAAGAATTATCAACAAGAATGATTTTATTAAATGAGACTTTAAGTCTTAATAAGCCAACAAGATTTTGAAATATATGAATCAAATCAGTAGGTGTTAGAACAAAACACGCAATGTTCTCAAAATTATGTCACGATGACATGACTCATCCCGTGAAGGAGAGCTAACAGATCCTATCCCAAGGGGTATTGAGAGGAAATCTATGCAGCAGTAGAGAATCAGGGATCTCCAGTTTGTGATATTTATGATATTTGTGTAATTTAGGTTGGCAGAGATACAAGTAGAATTCAAAAGACACCTACATTTGTTTGTCAGTTTCTGACAATACAAGCATTTTTGACATCCTTGATGCACTTAGGGATGTGAGTAATCATGTTCAAACACCGTTTTTATTCTTTCAGACACATATTTAGAAATATTTTTTCAGTGAATTTCAATTGAGCAACAGTTTGTAGAACAAAGTTGTAATTACTGTAATTTTAATTTTTAAAGTTCAAAGTTAGATTTTTTAAATATCCAGAATATGTAGGTTGTTCAAAGTACTTACCCTTCTTGTAATGTAAGGCTTACAATTTTTCAGTGGTAGGTAAATGAGACCAGTTTTACAAATAAAAAATGATAATTGATAGAGAAAAAAGATAATGTTGCAGCTTCATGGTGAGAGTAAATTGTTGTTAAATAGGTGATGTGTGAAAAGCAAAAACAAAAATGAAATTTGGATACATTTTGGAGAGGTATTAAAAGTTGTTTTGCTTGATGCAGATTCAAAAAGTAAAAAAAATAAATAAATAAAAAAAAATAAAAAAAAGGTTTTATGTTAGGGGAACACTCAGTTGATTTTTCTGAGAATATTGAAATATAGGGGGGAAATCTGGAGAATGAGGTGGGGTGTAAGTTACATTTATAAGTTATTTTTACAAATTGTTATTTAATACCAGAGATATAAAGGATTATTCCTTCCTACCCCTCTCTTGTCTGCATGCTCTTGGAAACAAGTAATATAAGTTGTGGATTCCTCACTAAAAATACAGTGAAATATGTACTTTGCTCGTTCTAGAAGCATCTTACATCTAACTTGTGATAAGCCAGGGTCTATTAATGGTGCATATCTCCTCATAGCCACACGAAACTTTAAAGTGAGAGTATAATGCTACATTATTTGAGATAGAATTTATTCCTTTTAGTGCTTAAGGCAGGTAAGGCTTGAGGGCATTCATGAAGAAATTTGAAAAATGGGGATGGAATAAAAAACGAGGAAAGAGAAGTATGAGTGGGAGGAACATCCGGTTTGTTGAAAGTTGCCATCCCCCCCCCCCCCATGTCACCACAACATTCCTATATGTCATTTACCACTCTCATCACCAGTAGATATGCCATCACTCTCACAACCACAAGTTTCATCACAACGTTGGGTTGTGAGGAGAAACTCATGGAAAGAACCGAGAAAATCAAAACAAAATGAAGAAAGTAAATGGTGGAAGTTGCAAGGTAAAACACCAAAAAGAAAGAAAATACATGAAAACATTGCTTGATTGTGGCCCAGGGAATTGCTGGCGACAAAGAGGTAGATGGATCTGGATCTTCAATACCCTTGCCAATGAGTGACTAATACACCTGTGTTACAGGGGCCAGGGGCCTTCTCAAACCAGAATGCACTGAAATACCTATCAAGCCTACATTATTTACTTAATATAAAAATGCAAATTAGGCCAATAGGAATTTTTTTTAATGCATGTTTAAATAAAGTTAAATGCTTAGTTGAATTCTTTTTGCTCAATAAGTAATTTTTAGAAGTAAAATGCATCCCCTATATTATCAGTCACCCAGTTGTCTTCAAAGAGTGGAAAAAAAATGTTATAAAAACTAGGAGTGATACTTTTCATAATCAGTTGTGTATGAAAGGTATTCAGAAGTGAAAAATGTATCAGTATTTTGAAATTTCATATATACAAACTGAAATGAGAATTATAGAATTTGCCTTCTAAATCATGAAGGCTATTGCAAGAACATTATAGGAGTTTTTGATATCCCTCAAAAATGCTTCAAATTTTGATATGATAACTACATATGCATGAATAGTCATTGATAAATTAATAGACCTTTGACTATATAAAAAAAATAATGATCATACAGATACCCCCTAACTGGCCAATATTTTATCAGCTTCGCATATAATCTTTTAGATAAGGTTACAAACCGAACATAAACTCCGACCAATATTCCTTTCTGTTGCCTGAAGCCCCATCCATACAAGTTGATAGGAATTATGAGCTGGTCATCTCACATTTTGTGGGAATTTTGAAAGGCAAACCTGCATGGCTGTAGTAAAGCAAAATCTAACTGCCTGATGGCATGGCACCAGCAACTATGTGCTATGCAGTTATATTTCTTTTCTTTCAATTATATAGCACATTATTTCATGCTCAAGGCTTGCCAGCTACCTGTGGTTGCTAAGAGGTGTGTAGAGCATCACTGACATACCCTGCAGATGCAGTCCAACATCCGCTAATCAATGATGTATAAACACAAGACATTTTTTTTAGCAGACACAAATTTGAGTGTTTGTGCATAATCCATCCACTATAAATTATGTAGTAGGGTACCTGGACTACCCTTTGTAATTCTAATAGTTTTGGCTCTTCAATTATGTCAGCAAAACAAAAGTAAACGTATGATCTGGGTCAAATGGATTGTATGTCATTTACGCCTCTTGCCGGTAAAAAGAAAAAAAATATTGGTTTTGTTATTATCTGTAGATCTGATGTTCAAGCACCCATTATAATAATGCTATTGGTACATTAAAACATTGCTAACCTTTACACAAATTCTAAAAAAGTCTTTACATATAAAAGCTAGATGCAGTAATATCTGTAATATTATGGTAAAAAAGTGACAAATTTGTAGAGCCAAGCTTTAGATATTGGCATTTTTACTAGCATAAGTGAAACCTATATGTCATTTCTACATCATACTATATAGGATTGGATAAGCTTGGGTCACTTGTCATTTTGCAAAGAATTTCTTGCAGAAATAAACAAGTTACTTCAAATCTTAGTCCATAGTTGTTGGCAGTCTATAGTTTTTTTCTTGAATTATTATAATTTTATTTTTTTAAGATATTAACCCATTGGTCGCAGTTTTAATTAAATATTTTTGCATTAGGGTGGCTGGTTTACATTGTCTGGCACGGTGCCATCCGCGTCTACAACCAACTCTGCCTTTGCAGCAAATCATGCCATCCGCTGCTAATAGGTTAATTTCATATACAGTGTACTCATATTACTAATGCAGATTTATCAACCTATATTAAATCAGTGTTTCCAAAGACAAAATACAAGAGCTAAATCTGAATACATAAATCACTCATTACAAATATTGCATACTAATTGTAAAATTGATACACTCTCAAAAAAGTGTTAATTCAAGATAAAAACTAAGAGTGGACTGCCAGCCAATCACTGTACAAATCAAATTGCTTCCCGGAAATTAGTGTGCAGACTTTTTAGACGGCATCGCTCTAGATCTGCCATGTTTTAATCTCAGACACTTGGCAATTACTCGTATGTCTCTTTTCCCTCCCTTGATAACAAAGCTCACATGGGCAAACCTGAACACAATCCGGCCATACAAGCAGCGACTAAATATGAAAGTGCTTTATGAAATGCCTTACATTTATACATGTGTTGTTGTTTTTTTTGCTGAAAGATTCACCAATTTCCATTTTACACTTATATTTACTACTGACAGATTCTAATGTTTAAATTTATTTTTTCAATCTTAGAAATAGCTTTTACCTCTATAGAAGGATAAAGCCAAACTTTCATTTAACTGAGAAACCTCAACACACCCAAAGTTCATCAGTTTACATTTGAATAAGTGGACTTGCAATCCACATTGAGTTTGGAATATTTCAGAATATGGCATTGGTGTTATTGTTTATATCTAGGTTGAGTGTTTGTGTATATCTATATATGAATGTCAAAAACACTACCATGTTGATGATATAGTAGAGAAACTCACTATACACACAACAGATTTATTGGAAAATGGGACGACAGTTTGGAAATCCACCTGTAGATGAAATCCAGGTGAATAACAAAGCTGTTGTCTTATTGTCCAATAAATCTGTCTTGTCTAGAGTTTTTTTTCTGACATATCTATATATATTGTGTAATTCTGTATTATTGATGTAGTATCTATATGGGCTGTCTCACACTCATGTGAATTTTATGGTCTTTAATCCTGGGAACAGCATCTTCTATGAAAACTACCTCAGGTTATCAGAGTTGCAGGCAAACACTATACTTTTTCAGTAAATGTTTGTATTTTTTCATGCAAAAAATTATACCATAGAGAAATTTCCAAAATGTTTATATTAGGGAGAAATCTACTTAAAGTAGGTTAATATATTTTCATAGAAGACTTTAACTTAGGAGATTTACTGTTACTGTATTTTTTTTTTTTTTTTTTTCACAATATGAAATGGGGAATGCTATGAATAGCTATTAGGCTACATGCTTGGAATTAACATTGCAACCAAATGCTATGAGAGATTTGCCTCCTAGCTATACTAATATGGTGCTTGATTAGAGCATGGATATTTTCTTGTTTTGCATGATCTGATAGACACTCAGGCATACACTTTTAATACCAGGGTGGGTATTTGCATTTACATGACTATATTTGCACATGTAGTAAACCACATACACTATATGTGGACTGGCTTGTAGCAGGATTTTTGCTCATATTGTAGAAGCACCAAAGGCAATTTGAGTTACCTGAGAATTATTACTCTTGTTAGGTAAAGACAAAATGTACTGGTGAAAGGCTAGACTGGTTGTTAGATGTTTTTCTATATATGATAAACATTATCAGAATCTGTCATATGAACAATTGCCTTATCCTCCCTTCCCTTTTTTTACTTGTTATATATATATATATATATATATATATATATATATATATATATATATATATATATATATATATATATATATATATTATTTCCTGCTCTCCCTTTCTCTACAATAAAAAAGTAACAAATCCTATGGTTGCCAGCCCCACCATATTTTACCTGTGAAATTTACAATTATTACTCTGAAGAATGTAATCTGAAAAATTTGTCACAAAATATATTTACTTGAAACAATGGTAATTTTAAGACTTTATAAACAGGGAATGCTAAATTTGTATAATCGTATTGCAAGATATAAACAGGGAATGCTAAATTTGTATAATCGTATTGCAAGATACCATACAGATGGTAGTAAAATGTGAAATAAGAAAATAAAGATTATTAACATAGTTGGCTTTTATTTAATTATTTGGTTTTGTATCTGGGCCTGTTTATATGACGGAAAGGAAAGTGAAGAGGGAATGAAGATTATAACTGTATATGATCAATTTTGCGTAAAATATATGAGGTCAGGTGTTTTACTGGTTTCCATCTGGAGTTCTGATACAGATCATGTCCTGGTGTCATCAAGTTGCGATGTTCGGTGTAACGAAAATACCGTTATTACCGATACCGGTTTTCAGAAATAATACTGGTACGGCTTAAACCGGTTTAAGTCACGATACAAGTCCATCATCATTACCTCCATCCTCGCGTCATTCCTTACCTCGGCATCCTTTTTTGCTCCATTCCTCACTCCAGCATCTTTCTTCATCTTCCAGTCCAAGTTCTCCTCACCGTACCTCTTCTGCTTCCCAACTTCCTTCCGTCTCTTCCTTCGTCCCCGCATCATGCACCGAGATCTCGCTCTCCTTTCCCCGTGTCTTCACAACCTTTTCCTTCACATTCATCCTCTGATCATCCTCCATCTCACTCTCCTTTTCCTGCGTCTCCATAATCTTGTCCTCATTCATCCCCTCATCACTCCCCATTTGCAATACCACCACCAATTACGCATTCCACTGCTGATTCAACCTTCATTTTGTTTTATTGCGAGGAAGACCTGGTAGGGGATTTTCTTCCCGGTGTTCCCAACTATTTTTTTTTTGTTCTTTTTTTAATCTATGGATGGATGTCAAAAAAATATGTAGACGTTACTAAAGTATTTCCATTATGCTTACATATCGTCCAAAAAAATCATTTGATATGTGTAATTTAACATTGGTAATACTTTTAAAGGGTATTAGCACTGATTTTATTATTATTAATTGATAGATACTTAATTATAAACGGAAGGCATGTACAGTACTGTATTTGATATACCTCAGGGTATAATATTTGTAAAAAAAAAAAACTCTGGAAAAAAACACGTATCATTATTGTATTGGTGTCGGTAAAATATTCTCAGTGAAAATGTAGGTTATCAATAATAAACCAAATAAAATTACTGAGACTGGCTTTACTGTATGAAATAGTAACAGTACTTACGTTAGAGAGCAACTTCACTACCTCAACATTAATTTCCAGTTATTATGCTTCCCCATCAAAGATCTTGTAACCTGGAAGTCACAAGGTCACTTTAGAACAACTGTCAAGTATGGAACAAACCTTTCAAAGACTTTAGATTAAGCACAATTACTAAGTTAAATCTGACAATCTGAAATGAAGCACAGAAACTGTAGATCTCGTGATCAATCTGTAGAGGTGGCAACACTGACAACAAGCCCAGAATCTGTAGGTATCATGATAAATCTGTAGAGGTGGCAACACTGATAAGATAACAAGATACTCTTGTCCACAGTCAAGTGCAATGAACAAAGCGTATTATTGAGAATTTCTCTTGGTTTGGAAAACACATTAAACTTCCAACTGTTTTGATATAAGATAATGATCATGCTTAGATTTATGGGTTAAGGTAGTCATATTCAGTCATTCTGTATTACCCTGCCTTGCATATGAGGACAGACCTTCGCTTATATTCCCGATTACGTGTCCTAATTTGCCTTGCTTACAAATGAGGAGAGGCTCATAGAAGATCACATGGCATTGTGATAAAGCTGTAGCAGCATCACTTTGGTATCAAGAT
>BOPN01001768.1:135286-140286 GCA_017312705.2 Penaeus japonicus | reverse complement strand
TAGTCATATTTCCCTATTTATGTGTGCTAGAGGTTTGCACTTTGAGATTTGATATTTAGCGTCTTTTTCATATGAAACCTGATCTGTAGTTACTAACAAATGATATTCTTTTAAGTCTGTATGTTGTTTAACTTTATTCTTGTAAAGAAAACCAATTAAAATCTATTGATAACCTTGTATGCGATGTAGTCAGTATATTGTTTTAAATAGGATGTCAATTTGCTTTCCTATAAGAAGCTGTTATGAAGAAAGTTAACTGAACGTGATATTCTTTTACATTGATTGAATTATAAAATAAATAGATTCATATGACACTTTTTTTGCAATGGAAATTCAATTCAGGCCATTGAATATATGACAAAAAAAATACCCATATAGAAAGAAGTATCTCCAAAGTTTCCCACTGACAAAAAAATGAAAAGCATTTATGGTGTCCTCTAAGTTTTCTCAGAAGTTCACTTGCTCCCCTTCGATCTCACGCTCCCTGGGACTATAAAATTATTTCACAGCTTGTGAAGTAAGTATGATTAGCCTTATTATCTTTACCTGTCACGAAGACGATGCTATGCGATGGAAAGAACAAAATATTTTTCTTGATAATATATTTTTTTCTAAACTTTGACAAAGTAACCATTATAGATAAAGATCTGATAATGGTAATAATTATTACGATGTAACTTCGGCCGTTAACTGTGTATACCAAAGTCGCGTATTGTTTATCCTGAAGAAGATTTTAAAACCAAATAAACGTAAAAGAAAACACTATATTAGGTGACAAAACGTACTATAGAAGAAAGTCACCACAAAGAATACTCTCCTTCTCTAAAACATACAAAATTAATCAAGAATATTCAGTTTTCCTTGGCAAGAGCACGATATCATAAGATGAAAAAATGAATCCTCAGTAAATAAGGCTGTTTGCATATGGGGCAGTTTATTATCAGTTAACATTAATTCGCATTTCATGATACCGTGTACAATAGCTCATAGAAGTTGCAACCACTGGCATCTCTATCTCAAGGTTAGATCTGAGATACTCATCACTAGTGTTCATTGATGGCAATGCTCATGATAACTTGCTTCCCAAGGGTAGACGGTACGAAAATTTCTGAATTATAATGCGAAGCAAATGAAAAATAAGTTTTATACTTCGTTTTAAAAGATATTTCTCCTCGGCTAATGGAGTATAAGTTAGAACTCAGTCGGTTGTAACATCAAGCTGGGGTGCAGCATCAAGCTCTTTTCTTTTTCACTAGGTAACGCTAAACTTCTATTTATGTATGCATATATATATAGATAAATAGATAGATAGATAGATATACATGTGCATATATATATATATATATATATATATATATATATATATATATATATATATATATATATAGAGAGAGAGAGAGAGAGAGAGAGAGAGAGAGAGAGAGAGAGAGATACATATGCATATATACAGAGAGAGAGAGAGAGAAAGATAGAGAGATGGATAGATAGATTAAAAAAAAAGATATATAAAGTTTGTGTCATACATTAAAGCAAAGTGAACAAAGTAACGTTTATTTTGCTGTTAGACGCAAGGAATGTTGTACATTCATTTAAAGAAGGGATGCATTTGACCTTGAGGGACGCAATGCAGTTTTCAATAAGTAAATGAAAATAACTTGATATGATGTATTGTACTGTAACCATTGTTGTTATTGTTGAGTTGATTTTCTTTCTTTCTTTTTCTTAAATTGACATTTGTAATGTGTGTCTTCAATACTCGTAGACCAACTTTTCGGACGCTACAACAAGCCTTTAGCTCCTGTCAACAAATCATCACAGTAATATTCTGTTATAACACCCCAACACTTACAGTAGGTAACAAGATGGAACGCAAAGAAAAGTGGCTGTGGAAAACGACGTCAGTTGAACAATTCTTCAACACTTACAATGTCAGTTACCAGCTCACCTTTGCCACCCGCGAACCGCTCCTTCATGACCACCTTCGTCGCGCCCTCACCCATCTCTCAAGGTATGTGGAACGTGGACTGGTTATGGTTGCTTTAAAACAATTCAAGAAGTCTTACAGAAACAGAAACTAGTTTTACAGAAAGAAGTATTTCATGCAATTGATGGGAAGGAATTTGCATTAAGTAGTTTCAGTGATGAAGTAAGTAATACGGAAATTGACTAAAACCCACCGAAAGAAGATAATCACCTCCAACCAGGGGAACATTGCTTTCAAAATAGCTATCTTCTTCAGGAAAGTGCCTTTGCTGAGGATGTGCTATGCGCAGCGAAACGGTGAATGGTGGCTCAAGGAGATGTGTCAAGAAATAATTGACTTTGAGGTATGTCCATTGTGTTTTGTATAATTGAGAGTACGTAGTGATTTGATAGAGAAAATGTTTTCTCAGTTATATACTTACTTGCAATCTCCCCCGTCTTCGTTGTCCTTTGCTGATTTGTGGTTTGATTTAGTTGCCTTTGCATGTATGACTCTTAAATACGACTTTAAGCACTTGCAGAGTTGGATATTTTGTTATTTGGTTACTGAAATTGATATATGTGTACATTTTGATATTTATATGCACAGTATAGTAGGATAACTATCGGTTGGCTTAAAGGGAAACATTTGATGTATATGTTTCGAAGTAGATACTCTGACGCCGTTACAGGAACTGGACTGTCTATCTTTACTCGGAACGGGATAAGTTAGTAATTCTGAAGTTTCTTTCCAGATGATCCCAGATGTTACAATAGATGAGGCGCACCAGAAATGCCTTACATTCCGGTACGATATCGAAACGGGTCCTCTCTGGTGTGCTAAACTCAAAACAAACTCACTGTCCTTGGAAGGTGTGTCAGACAGAAGTATGGCCGACTTTCCTTGCCTAAACACGCTCTTCTTGGGTATATACCACGGCATTACCGACGGATATTCCAACATGAAGATTTGTGGATTTCTCATACAACTTCTCGAGGACGTTATTTCAGGTAAACCCATCAATGACGAAGAGCAACTCTGCGTATGTGTAGCTGGAGAAAAAACTCAGAGGATGGTAGATGAGCGATTTGCAGCTATAAAGGCCAACAGTGAGTCTAAAGAAAAGATGGTGGAGGAGTATCAGGCCAGCCAGAGTAAATGCCTCCTTGCAAGTCTGATACCCGAAGGTGCAGGAGAAAAAGACCCCAAGACCCGCTTGCTGACACGGACCCTGGATGTTGATACCAGCGCCATCTTCTTCAAGCGGTGTCGTGAAGAGTCACTGCTAATTCAGCTTTCACTGCTCTTTGCGGCGTTGCCATGGTAGATTTCCTGGTGGAAGGAGGTATTCACCGAGACACATATAGCATTAGCAGTAATCATGTGGTGAATGCCCGCAGGTATTGGGAAAGTGACACGTCAGAATACCTGGGATGTCATGCCTTGCCAACGAATCCTGTGGTTGTAGAAACTCCACGGAATGTTGGCGCGAAGTTTTGGGATTATGCAAGAGAGGTACATCGCGAGTTTCTAAAGACGTTGGACTCCGGAAAGGCATTGCATGTCGAAGCCATGAAGCAAATAATGAGGTCAGAAAGCCCGGACTGTGGTGCTCTTTCTGAACAGTCACAGTTCGACTTCTGCATGACCAACATGGGGGACGTGACGCCGCTGGTAACAGAAGGTGGTGATCATGTGCAGGTGATCCATGTTCTCAGGTGTACAGCCATCCACCCTGTTCCCAACTTTTGGGCTAATTTTTTGCATTCTTTCCGTGGCCGGTTTATCAACGTGTTAGCTTACAGCACTGAGAACATTAATGATCAAGTTGCAAAGAAATATTGTGGTGTGCTGAGCATTTCCTAAACGAGGCAATTAATATTAAGAAATAATTTTAGCCTTTTTGTTGTTCAACACTTTGATTTTGTTATTTTGCATGGTACTTCAATGTACTTTATTTTGTCCATTTCATCATATTTAACAAATTATTGGCGTTAGGATGATACTTTACAATACCTATTTTATGAGAAATAAATATCACATGACTAAAGCAGTTTCTATTTCAATCCATACCATTCATTCAAAATGTTATAGGCCCAGTTTATAGCGAGATAAACATAAAAAAAAACATGAGGAAAGTGTCATCATATTTTATTTAAAACGATTAGGTTTTCTAGATTACCTTCTCATACGCAGATTAAAGTTATTAACATTATTACAGGCATTATCAGCATTTCTGGTGCCAAGGCTTTATTGTTTATTGTTAATAATTTGTATATTGTAGTATTAATATCCAGTAGATTGATACTAGATTCAATAGCTATTTCGGACTGTTCGTTCCTCTCTGCCACTGATATTAGTAGTAAAGAGGAATACATCTTGTCTCCCATTGCCATTTCGTTATGACTTTTTCACACTTTTGTTCGTCACTACTGCTGCATAACTAAATCGTTATTTGTTCCTGTTTCATATCTAAGCATTTTATGGCGCGTTCGATCGAAGAGAGGATTACTTATCACTCTTTCTCTTTTCCTCTTTCTCTTTTTTTTTTCTTTTTCTTTTTCCTTTTTTTTCTCTTTTTCTTTTTTTTTTTCTTTTTTTCTTTTTCTCTTTTTCTGTCTCTCTCTCTCTCTCTCTCTCTCTCTCTCTCTCTCTCTCTCTCTCTCTCTCTCTCTCTCTCTCTCTCTCTCTCTCTCTCTCTCTCTCTCAGTCGTGTTGCATCACTCGTAGAAGTAGGACGTGTTTCTAGTGCTGTCCTCAGTCGTGAAAGATTCCCTGAATCCTGTGCCCCCCCCCCCCCTCTTAGTTCTTGGACAGGGAACGGGTGAGGTGCCTTGGGCCCTCCAGCAAATTTTAAGCATCTCTTGCGTATTATGAGTGTTTGATTTTCAAGGCTATGTGATTCTATTGCATAGTGCCCTAGCATATTCGCTGGCGACCACAGAGAAGCTCTAAATTGCTTCGCGACTGACATCAGGTCGCCAGCCATCAACATGGCTCCCGTTGCCACATCCGTGTCCTTGGATTCTGATCCGGC
>BOPN01001768.1:120286-130286 GCA_017312705.2 Penaeus japonicus | reverse complement strand
TAGAGCTTCTCTGTGGTCGCCAGCGAATACGCTAGGGCACTATGCAAAATAATCACATAGCCTTGAAAATCAAACACTCGTAATACGCAAGAGATGCTTAAAATTTTCTGGAGGGCCCAAGGCACCTCACCCGTTCCCTGTCCAAGAACTAAGAGGGGGGGGGGGCACAGGATTTTGGGTAGAGAGGAACGAACAGTCCAAAATAGCTATTGAATCTAGTATCAATCTACTTAATTTATTAATACTACATTATACAAATTATTAACAATAATCAATAAAGCCTTGGCACCAGAAATGCTGATATTGCCTGTAATAATGTTAATAACTTTAATCTGCGTATGAGAAGGTAATCCAGAAAACCTAATAGTTCTAAACAAAATATGATGACACTTTCCTCATGTTTTCATGTTTTCCTCGCTATAAACTGGGCCTATAACACTTTGAATGAATGGCATGGAATGAAAGGGAAACTGCTTTAGTCATGTGATATTTATTTCTCATAAAATAGGTATTGTAAAGTATCATCCTAACGCCAATAATTTGTTAAATATGATGAAATGGACAAAATAAAGTACATTGAAGTACCATGCAAAATAACAAAATCAAAGTGTTGAACAACAAAAAGGCTAAAATTATTTCTTAATATTAATTGCCTCGTGGAAATGCTTGAAAATTTTACCACAATATTTCTCTGCAACTTGATCATTAATGTTCTCAGTGCTGTAAGCTAACACATTGATAAACCGGCCACGGAAGGAATGCAAATAATTACCCCAAAAGTTGGGAACAGGGTGGATGGCTGTACACCTGAGAACATGGATCACCTGCACATGATCACCACCTTCTGTTACCAGCGGCGTCACGTCCCCCATGTTGGTCATGCAGAAGTCGAACTGTGACTGTTCAGAAAGAGCACCACAGTCCGGGCTTTCTGACCTCATTATTTGCTTCATGGCTTCGACATGCAATGCCTTTCCGGAGTCCAACGTCTTTAGAAACTCGCGATGTACCTCTCTTGCATAATCCCAAAACTTCGCGCCAACATTCCGTGGAGTTTCTACAACCACAGGATTCGTTGGCAAGGCATGACATCCCAGGTATTCTGACGTGTCACCTTCCCAATACCTGCGGGCATTCACCACATGATTACTGCTAATGCTATATGTCTCTCGGTGAATACCTCCTTCCACCAGGAAATCTACCATGGCAACGCTGCAAAGAGCAGTGAAAGCTGAATTAACGGTGACACCTTCTTCACGACACCGCTTGAAGAAGATGGCGCTGGTATCAACATCCAGGGTCCGTGTCAGCAAGCGGGTCTTGGGGTCTTTTTCTCCTGCACCTTCGGGTATCAGACTTGCAAGGAGGCATTTACTCTGGCTGGCCTGATACTCCTCCACCATCTTTTCTTTATACTCGCAGTTGGCCTTTATGGCTGCAAATCGCTCATCTACCATCCTCTGAGTTTTTTCTCCAGCTACACATTCGCAGAGTTGCTCTTCGTCGTTGATGGGTTTACCTGAAATTACGTCCTCGAGAAGTTGTATGAGAAATCCACAAATCTTCATGTTGGAATATCCGTCGGTAATGCCGTGGTATATACCCAAGAAGAGCGTGTTTAGGTGAGGAAAGTCGGCCATACTTCTGTCTGACACACCCTCCAAGGACAGTGAGTTTGTTTTGAGTTTAGCACACCAGAGAGGACCCGTTTCGATATCGTACCGGAATGTAAGGCATTTCTGGTGCGCCTCATCTATTGTAACATCTGGGATCATCTGGAAAGAAACGTCAGAATTACTAAAAACAAGAAATAACTTATCCCGTTCCGAGTAAAGATAGACAGTCCAGTTCCTGTAACGGCTTCAGAGTATCTACTTCGAAACATATACATCAATTGTTTCCCTTTAAGCCAACCGATAGTTATCCTGCTATACTGTGCATATAAGTATCAAAATGTATACATATATCAATTTCAGTGACCAAATAACAAAATATCCAACTGCAAGTGCTTCAAGTCGTATTTAAGTCATACATGTAAAAGCAACTAAATCAAACCACAAACGTTGCAAATAAGCGACTTACATATGCCACGGTAAGGACAACGAAGATGGGGGAGATTACAAATAAACATCTAACTGAGAAAATATTTTATCTATTAAATCACTGCGTACTCTCAAATATACAAAACACAATGGACATACCTCAAAGTCAATTATTTCTTGACACATCTCCTTGAGCCACCATTCACCGTTTCGCTGCGCATAGCACATCCTCAGCAAAGGCACTTTCCTGAAGAAGATAGCTATTTTGAAAGCAATGTTCCCCTGGTTGGAGGTGATTATCTTCTTTCGATGGGTTTTAGTCAATTTCCGTAATACTTACTTCATCACTGATACTACTTAATGCAAATTCCTTCCCATCAATTGCATGAAATACTTCTTTCTGTAAAACTAGTTTCTGTTTCTGTAAGATTTCTTGAATTGTTTTAAAGCAACCATAACCGTTCCACGTTCCACATACCTTGAGAGATGGGCGAGGGCGCGACGAAGGTGGTCGTGAAGGAGCGGTTCGCGGGTGGCGAAGGTGAGCTGGTAACTGACATTGTAAGTGTTGAAGGATTGTTCAACTGACGTCGTTTTCCATAGCCACTTTTCTTTGCGTTCCATCTTGTTACCTACGATAAGTGTTGGGGTGTTATAACAGAATATTACTGTGATGATTTGTTGACAGGAGCTAAAGGCTTGTTGTAGCGCCCGAAAAGTTTGCTTTAATGAATTTGTCACACATCACATTGCCAATTTAAGAAAAAGAAAGAAAGAAAATCAACTCAACAATAACAACAATGGCTACTGTACAACATATCATACTAAGTTATTTTCATATACTTATTGAAAACTGCATTGCGCCCCTCAAGGTCAAATGCATCCCTTCTTTAAACTAATGTACAACATTCCTTGCGTCTAACAGCAAAATAAACGTTACCTCGTTCACTTTGCTTTAATGTATGACACAAACTTTATATATCTCTTTCTCTCTCTCTCTCTCTCTCTCTCTCTCTCCCTCTCTCTCTCTCTCTCTCTCTCTCTCTATATATATATATATATATATATATATATGCACATGTATATCTATCTATCTATCTATTTATCTATATATATGCATACATAAATAGAAGTTTAGCGTTACCTAGTGAAAAAGAAAAGAGCTTGATGCTGCACCCCAGCTTGATGTTACAACCGACTGAGTTCTAACTTATACTCCATTAGCCGAGGAGATATATCTTTTAAAACGAAGTATAAAACTTATTTTTCATTTGTTTCGCATTGTAATTCAGAAATTTTCGTACCGTCTACCCTTGGGAAGCAAGTTATCATGAGCATTGCCATCAATGAACACTAGTGATGAGTATATCAGATCTAACCTTGAGATAGAGATGCCAATGGTTGCAACTTCTATGAGCTATTGTACACGGTATCATTAAATGCGAATTAATGTTAACTGATAATAAACTGCCCCATATGCAAACAGCCTTATTTGCTGAGGATTCATTTTTTCATCTTATGATATCGTGCTCTTGCCAAGGAAAACTGAATATTCTCGATTAATTTTATATGGTTTAGAGAAGGAGAGTATTCTTTGTGGTGACTTTCTTCTATGGTACGTTTTGTCACCTAATATAGTGTTTTCTTTTACGTTTATTTGGTTTTAAAATCTCATCTTCGTGATAAACAATACGCGAATTTGTTATGCACATTTAACGGTCGAAGTTACATCGTAATAATTATTACCATTATCAGATCTTTATCTATAATGATTCCTTAGTCAAAGTTTAGAAAAAATAGATCAAGAAAAATATTTTTTTTCTTTCCATCGCATAGCATCGTCTTCGTGACAGGTAAAGATAATAAGGCTAATCATACTTATTTCACAAGCTGTGAAATAATTTTATAGTCCCAGGGAGCGTGAGATCGAAGGGGAGCAAGTGAACTTCTGAGAAAACTTAGAGGACACCATAAAAGCTTTTTATTTTTTTTGTCAGTGGGAAATTTTGGAGATACTTCTTTCTATATGGGTATCTTTTTTGTCATATATTCAATGGCCTGAATTGAATTTCCATTGCAAAAAAGCGTCATATGAATCTATTTATTTTATAATTCAATTAATGTAAAAGAATATCACGTTCAGTTAACTTTCTTCATAACTGCTTCTTATAGGAAAGCAAATTGACATCCTATTTTAAAAAATATACTGACTACATCGCATACAAGGTTATCAATAGATTTTAATTGGTTTTCTTTACAAGAATGAAATTAAACAACATATACAGACTTAAAAGAATATCATTTGTTAGTAACTACAGATCAGGTTTCATATGAAAAAGACGCCAAATATCAAATCTCAAAGTGCAAACCTCTAGCACACATAAATAGGGAAATATGACTAAGCAGAAATATACCAATAATACAGTATAACTATATTTCTACTGCAAAAACATATGAACAAACCCAGCAAGTCGAACCGAAGTTTCTAAGTTAATTTCTAACGCGGGATTTTAACCTGGCATTCACAGAAAAATCCGAGACGTGACCGACTCACGAGTCACGACTCGAGTGAATCTTAGAAGCGGCTGAACCCAAACAAAACCCAAATAATAAACACATTACCCATTACCATCACCATTCATATCCAACAAGTTCTCAAACAATGTTTATGGACTCTACTTTTGTCATCGCATGCCATACAAATACAGTATTAAGTTACAGTGACACACGCACACACACACACACACACACATACATATATGCACCAGTAAACCTGACTATCTATCTTCATACAGCGACTTGTCTATCTGTATATCTATCTAGATTAACGAAATCCAGAGTAATGGTCGTCATAAAGACGCCTCAAGTTTCTGAAATTATTTTGTTATCATGGTTTCCAAAAATTGCTTTGAGAGCTTTAAATGTTCTTACACTTTGTCTTATATCTAGAGATTGCTAGAAAAGTCATAGCATGAGGTGGAAAGGGCAAAGAAGGTGCTCGAAAAAAACATAACTAAATGATAGACAAAGCTAAAATGTCGTTATAGAAAACAAGAGCAATCACCATCAATACATAAAGCTATCGCTCTCTTAATGTTTTTGTTTTCTTATTCATAATAAGGCTTCACGTATGTGGCTACCCAAGCATGGTGGTGAAAGTTAAAATTTGTTGGTTCCTCCACATCGTACGATAGCAATCTTTCTTTGTTGTTAAAGCTACCCATGCATTCACCATTCATAGCACGAAAACTAAGCAATGATGCATACCTTATGCCCGATGGATGGCAGAACACCCTTTCGATCCTCTGTTCTACGATAGGTAGCCTGGCTGTCCAGGCTCTGGTCAGTGGTCACGGCTTTGCACACTTCCACAGATACCACCGAAGAATGGAGGGTAGCTCAGTTGGGAAGAATTGTTAAAGACCATGAGGAGGATGCAAGGGGGACGTGAAGTCTTCTGCTCAAAAATGGTTGTTTAATAAGAATAATGAAATAATTCCAAGAACAAATATCTCCCCTTACATACGTGCTAAGTATAATTATATCAGTCATCCCAACCCGCTTTCTATTAAGTCAGTTGTTTGTTCATTTCAGTCTCATGAGTAATTAAAAAAAATCGTTCCCTTTAAATGAAAATTTGATAAACATATGAAAATGCCTCGTACCTGTATTATTTGTCTCATTCATTGTAATACAGACAAAAAAAAAAAATACAAGAAAAAAATATAATTTCATACAAAATACCCTGATTACCTTGTGCGTGCCCCTTGTACCCTGATTGACTTGTGTTGTTATAGGGTATTGGGTAGTAGGTGGGGGATGGCTTACCAGTGGCATCAGTAGTGGGATCAATGAACACTGACCAGTGAGATGCGCCAATGCATCATGGTATCCAGTAAGGTGAATCCGAGCCAGGTGGCCCTGATGACAACCATGCTGGTCGGTATGAGGGAAGAAATGGCCCAGAGGGCATATGAGCAGGCTCAGAAGTTGGAGGAGCTGGCACGCAATATTATCGAGATGCAGGCAAGAAAGGTGGAGGAACAGTTCCGCCATCTTGTCGAGCAATCTCGCATCTATGAGGGTGGAAACAGCAGTACACCGACAAGGCCTGCGACAGTGTGAAGAGTGGACTTCTGGAGGAGGTGCAGACTATGAAAGGCGAAGTTCAAGGCTTGAGGGAGCCTTGCAGAGGAGGTGGACAAGGTTATGGCAGCAGATGTTGGGGTGGCGGATTTACCTGGATTTTTAAGAAAAAAAAAATAATGGAAAGTCAACTCAACAATAACAACAATGGTTACAGTAAAACATATCATACTAAGTTAGTTTCATATACTTATTGAAAACTGCATTGCGCCCCTGAAGGTCAAATGCATCCTATCTTTAAACTAATGTACAGCATTCCTTGAGTCTAAAGAATTACGATATTAGTCACTGGCATCTGGTCACGCTGAAACTCAGTCGTAGCTTAATGAAGCTGGAGGAAGTCAGGCCTATAACGGAATAGCATCAACGAGTCTCTCCTTTGATGCCGATCCTGGTAGGCGAACAAAACAAAAGCATAAGACGCGTGATATCCAACCTACTGGAAAATTAACATGGCTCTATCAACCATGGACTTCCTAGGCCTACCCCCCCCCCTACACACACACACACACACACACAAACTACTGACGCAACCCATCACTACTGTCAAGAACCAAGCAAGGGGTCTCACCCCCTTCTTTTACATTAGTCTTTTTCATTTTTTCAGGCAGCTAGCTACCTTAATCTTCCTCCCCCCCTTACTCCAAGGATCTCCTTCCACCTCTACTCCACTCGACATTCGACTCCTTCCCCAGCCTTCTTCCCACATTTCCACCTCCCTGTCAGCTGTCTCCCAAACTTATATCACACACGCTAGGTCAAGCCAGGTCTTTCTCCCCTACTATTCCTTTTCTCTTTTCCCTTTCTTCTCCTTCCCAGATCCGGTCTTCCCTCCCCCCGGCAACGTTTTTTTTTTTCTTTTAACTTCTGCTTTGCTTGGGTATTACATGGCCACTGTTACATATCATAATTATTTTATTACTCTTTTGTTTATTTTTCTCCTGTTTACAAATATCATATCTCTACGAATCACAAACGATTTGGTATTTTAGAAAAGAAAAATCGCTTTCCATTCTATTTTCCATATACTTACACTGTATTTCGAAGATATCCAAATGGTGAAGTCTATCCTCTACTTTCTGTTCTCTTTGGCTAACAACAAACAAAGATCATTCTTTGCTAGGGTAAACTAACTTATATTTCTTACAGGATATTTTAGCATTTCTGGTCTCTAAATGTTATTGAATAAGGGTCATAACTCCTACATTACACTTGTATAACCAAGGAGACTAATAATAAAGATGATACCTATGTTGCATTGCTTATTCCTCTTTTATCAATTGCGCTTATCATCGAATATAACATTGCATTATTGCATCTACTGACAGGAAGGGCTGCCGGGGGAGGGGAAGGAATGCGAGGACTCAAAGGCTAAAGGGATTTTAACGGTATATATCCTTTTAACATTGTTTTTTTGTGGTTGTTGGCCTTCTTATGATTAGTTGAAGTGTATAATAGTATTGTTAGGTTGTGATATTGGTATAGATGTTGTGTAGACAAGTACTCGTATGATAAAGAGATAAGAAAACGAATAAAACTAATGTACTCGCATGTACACTCACCTAAATTATCACTTATATTACTTTGGGTATATCTTGTGCCCTTAATCCCATTGTGATGATATTTAAACATTTGTTATGAATGGCTTCTTCAAATATTGATACTAAATATTTGCCTTCTAATGTGCAAGCCTTTTTAAATGACTTTACCCTTTCAAGATGCTGGACAATGAACAATTTTAGATTGGCAAGGCCTAACAACTTTCTTTTAAACATATATTGTTACACTGTTGAAGAGTTTTACCAATGATATGAGTTTGATTGTTTATGGTTGTTGGTGTAATGTATAGTGTTGGAAGGGACTGAGGTTTGTTTGCCTGTACTTTGTCAAAACATTTTTTTTTTATAGTAGGGCCCCCACATCTGTTGGGTCTATTATTATTGCTTTTATTGGGCAGCACTGACTAAAACCACTATAAGTGCACAATAGTCTTTGCAAAGAATCCACCAACACCAACTTCAGTGGGTTTTATGATACAAACCTATTATAAAAGTTTCCCATCCAAGCAGGTAAAGACCAATTGATGAGACATAAGTAAAAGTCATTAACTTTTAGATATAGGGGAAGCTGTAAACCCCACAGACCCCCAAGGGTCTGAACTGAAATATGTCTGAAATTAATTACAAATGATAGTGAAGTCTGCTTATGAAGATTTAGATTATTTTATGACTCATCATATTAGGTAATCTTTAACCTGAGTATTTTTCAATTCAGTACTCTGGCCATAGTTGCTTTATTCAACAAATGACAATAAATTAAATTTACAAAAATTTTATTTATTTAGGGTGAGTTAAATATAAGTGTGGCAATTTGGATTAAAAAAAAACATATCCAAACAAAACCTAGAAGGAGAAATCATACCACCAGACAATATACATATATTATATAAAGTATGAAAAATCCCTACAAATTTTGCCTTCTTGAGGCCAAGGCCAATCTTTGCATCTTCTGTTGTTTTTCATTTTGATGTGACTCCATTTCTTTATGCGAGTCCTGACTTTGCATTGGTATTTCATTCTTAGTGTTTCCCATAGTGGTAGAAGGTATTCTGGATCCCTTGTGTTAAAAGTCCTCATCACTCATCCACTTAGGATGTTTCCTTTTATGACTGTCTGCTCTATATGTTGACTGAAGTTCATGTCATTGCTCATAAAAAGTCTTAGATCTTTTACTATTTTTTCCTCTTCTATCTCTATGCCCTCAACTAAATATGATCTTGGTCTCAGATTTCCAATTGGACTACAATTTATAGTCATATTCTTTTCCTTGCCCAATTACAGTTGGTATGTAGATCCTCATTTAGCTTGTCTTCCTTATTTAATAAATTTAGTGATGTACTTATCCTTGTATCTTTTGCAAATGATGTTCCTCTTGAGTGTTTAATACCTTTGTCAATGTCACCAATCATAATTAGGAATAGCAGAAGCCCCTGAATGGACCCCTGTGGCACCATGCTTAACCCTCTCGTGACGGGTGGTACACTACTGTACTGCGCATTCTAGGCCCGTTCGCTGGGTACGCGATACGGCGTCGTTTATTTAACTGATTTAGGCCTATGCGTTTGAGAGCCCTGGCATTGTGACATGCACGGCTGGAATGCCCCCATCGTGAATGGGTTAATTTGTTTGATTCATTGGCAAAAAATTAATTTATCTGTACCCTTTGCTTGCTTTTTGTTGGGAAATTTTGTATCCATCTTCCCAGTTTTCCACTGATTCCAAGGTCCTTAATTTTATGAATTAAAATTTTGTGATCTACTTTGTCAAAAGCTTTTGCAAAATTTAGGTATATTACATCAACTTCTCTATTTTCAGTCAGATCCCTTAATATGTATTCGTAGTGCATTAGGATTTGGGATAAACAGGATCTACCGCTATGAAAACTATGTTGTCCGGGATTATCTATTTTCATTCTAAATATAGGGCAATTTTTTTCCATAAAACCATTTCAAATTTTTTTATTATGTGATACGTTAATGTCACTGGTCCATAGTTTTTTGCCTGATCTTTGTTTCTACTTTTACATATAGGCATTATGTTACCATCCTTCAGTATGATAGGGATAATCCTGATGTCCAATGATTTCCTCCAAAGGGTTATCAATGGTTTTGTTATGGTTTCTTTGCAGTTTTTTTAAAGAGATTGCTGGAACTTCATCTGGTCCAGCTGCTAAATTTGTTGCAATATCTTTTATTCCCTAAAGGATATTTCTTTTATCAAAGGTTATATCTGCAAGATATTCAGTTTTGTTTA
>BOPN01001768.1:107786-112786 GCA_017312705.2 Penaeus japonicus | reverse complement strand
TGCCTTAACTCTTTCCAATTTTTTTGATATTGATGAATCTGATTACATTATTTTCATAACTTTTTTTCCAGATTAATCACTTAACAAGGTGGTATAAGCCATGGTTTTACAAATATGTGGAAGGATTCTTGAAGAAGGGCAGTGATTATGAATACATTCCTCTTGGAGACTACCTTTTGCGGCACAACAGGGCAATCTTCTGGGTGGTGGAGACAATGATTCCTTTTGGCAATAATCCATTCTTCCGATTCTTCTTTGGCTGGCTGCTTCCACCAAAGATTGCTTTCCTGAAGTTTACCACAACACCTGGCGTAAGGGCCATGACATTTACCAAACAGGTACTTGAAATTATTTGCTAAGTTGATTTTATTATCCTTGATTATAATTTGATTACAGTTTGTGATTTTAACATGGAAAATGAATTCAACATCACAACGGAATATTGACTGTAAATGTACATTTTTTTTGTTTTACTACACAGGTGTTCCAGGACATTGTGCTACCCATGAATCAGCTGGAAGACCAGATAGATAAATCTGAAGAGTTATTTGACTTGTATCCTATTCTTGTTTATCCCTGTCGAATTTACGATCATGGCCCTCACCGGTAAGTTCTTGTCTTGGTCTGATTTTATTACATTAATTTTCAACAAAGAAAGCAAAAGTACAGAAGCTGATATATTGTCTTATATCATTGATGCTAATACTGAGGTATATCATTGATGCTAATAATGTGATAATTTATTCTCTCAATAGAGGTCAGTTACGTCCACCACGCAAGGATCAGATGGTACCAGGAACAAATTATGGAATGTTCAATGATCTTGGTGTGTATGGTGTACCAAGACCTGTGCTTGAGAAGAAGCGTTTTGATGCTGTTGATGCAATGAGGAAAATGGAAAGGTAGAAATGGATTATGGTTTTGAAATATGGACACTTTTAAGTTTGGAAGTGGAATGATCTTACAGCTTATAAGCAATTGCTTGCTAAATATGATGACTACTTTAACCTATAAATTAAATAGAATATTGCTATGATTGTGATTTTTACAACTCTGATATTAATGCTCATAATGTGTGTGCATACTTGTGTGAGCACATTTTTTTCTTTGTGTTTTTGTGTAGTATGCATGTGTGTGCACAATTTTTTTTTCTGTGTTTGTTTTTGGGTGTTTATGAGCAAACTTTACTTTATAATGGTAACAGATTTCTTAAGCTACACAATATTTCTTTAATCATATAGAGGAAAGGAAAATGTAAAATATTTAATAACGACTATTTTCAAGCATGCAAATACACAATATAGAATGTTTTTGTCTTTCTAGGTTCACAGAAGAAGTTGGAGGCTACCCATTCTTGTATGCTGACACATTTATGTCAAGACAGGAATTTGAAAAGATGTTTGATCTTACGGCTTATGAGCAAGTGCGCAAGAAATATAATGCTAATGGAGCATTTCCTCATCTTCATGACAAGGTAAGAATTTATGCAATGTGTCTCTAAAGCTATTTTAAGTAGAATGATTGTGCTTTTTAAAAAGTCTATATCATTTTCAATTAAGGATTCAGGCATAAATTTATACAAATCTTTAACTTAAGGATATGAAATGAATGTTAGCATATCATTTAGTATTTTAGTTTTGTTTTAAACATTATTATGATTTTTTTTTTTTCTACTGTTTCATTTCTATTTGCTGAATCTTTTCTTTCTTTTATTTCTGCAGATCAAGCCAGAAATTGATGTCGTGGAAGTTGGAAAACAGTACATGGATCCACTGTAAAAGAAGAGTGATGGACGTTGAATGTTGCTGCCGATCGAAAATGTTCCTTATGAACTGATATTGATAGTTCTGGATTGTGTGCAGAGTACAGGGATAGTTATATAGCATCATATTCATTTCTACCTCATAATGGAATACAATTTCCACAATTGCCTTTGACTATATTTTAGACTAAGAGCATTTTTTACTACCATTTTTAAACATATCTTTGTACTGTATGTAATACTAAAATGTTTTACATATTGAGATAAAACCAACACTGCCAATATAAGTACTTTGTGCCATTCTATGTTTGTGTGGATATGTTATTCATTCCCTGTTTGTGAAATGCAGATATAATATCCTGATTTTCAGATGAATATTTTATTTTCCTAGACCCAGGAATGAAACATATATAAACATAGTAATTATTAGTGTCTATATTGTTTTAAGGGTATATCCATGTCGCAGGATATATAAAATATATTTACAAATAATATTGGGATTTTAAGGAGAAAAATATCTTAAAACATTTCCCTAAATCTTCACTTAAACTTAATATTTTCCCTAATGGAAATTGAGAAGTTTTGAAAGATGCATTAAAAAGGACATAAAGATAATAAATTGGATATTCATTCATGCATTTGAATTATCACATAAGAAAATTAGAATCAAATATGATTATAATTTTCTACTGTCTGACTGATAACTGATAATCAAGTCAAATTCAGACTTAACTTTCTTTTCATATTACATTATACACCAAATCTTGTTGGACTGCATCTTATGGTTCATTTCTAACAAAATGGAAGGGTTATAACCAAAATTATGATCCTGTTGAAGGGGAAAAAGTGACATCTCAGTAGGTATTTTCCCCTTGAAAATATCTCCCTCTCGCACCCCAAATTGTCGTCAACAAGAAATTCATCTCAAATATTTCAAAAAAATAGTAATATGTCAATATTATTATGACACTGCAGAATCAAATATGCATGTCCTGCTACTGTTGTTGGCCAAATCTGCCTGTTGGATTGATAATTAGAAAACAAAACATACAAGTTAACTTTACAAACTAAATCTCCTGGATAATATATTATATTCCATTCTAACTACATAAATGCTATCATTTCATACTTCAATTCCTTTAGTATCACTAGGATTATATTTCCAAAACTTTATAGAAATGTACTTGAACAAATAAAAATTAAACTGTTAGGAACACAGTAAGAAATTAACAAATAAATCTATAATGTGTGTAACAGAACATAAACACAGAAAATAGAGAGAGAGAGAGAGAGAGAGAGAGAGAGAGAGAGAGAGAGAGAGAGAGAGAGAGAGAGAGAGAGAGAGAGAGAGAGAGAGAGAGAGAGAGAGAGAGAGAGAGAGAGAGAGAGAGAGAGAGAGAGAGAGAGAGAGAGAGAGAGAGAGAGAGAGAGAGAGAGAGAGAGAGAGAGAGAGAGAGAGAGAGAGAGGTGATTTTAGCTGGTAGTAATATTGGTCCGTTTCTCTAATGTAATATTTCTCGACATCATGTTAATTACAATCGGAAAATTGGGCTGCTTAGTTGCGTCTTTGTTTACTTAAATTTTCTTAGCCGTATTAATTCCCATGTAACTTCAGCGGAATATATATATGTCTATCAGTTTTCATTTGCAGTTGTTGCATTTAAAATACTAATAGTGTTTATTCAAATTTAAAGTATGTCAAGATGAAATACATGCATCTCAGAATTCATCTAATTTGCAAACGCGCGCGTAATTGAAAAGCACCACAATCAATTCGCAAACAAGATTTCCTTGCCAATCCAAATTTCCAAACCTCATGAACCAATATCAAAATCAAGAGAATAGTCCTACAGTGGCATTATCTGTGAACAAAAAATCTATTTCCTGGCAGCAGGATATGCGAAGGTTCCGGCCGAGCGTGCGGGAAGGTGGCAGCACCATCGCCTCACTTTGCCAGGCTTTAGTCACTCTTTTGACGTGGTGAGGGAAGGTGTTGTCTTTGTGGCGCTGGCGGATCGCTGTCCATTTTCTTCTTTCTCGTGGATTTGTTTGTTTGGAGAAGGACTTCTGTCAGTGGAAAAGTGACGGTAGCATCGATGACCGCAAGCCGTGAGGAGACACCCTGAGGGATTTTTATCCGTGAGACGAAAGAAAGGATTTAACAGCTATCGTCTGCTGGTGGTTCGCTCAGCTGATTTCGACAGGTCTGTACATAATGGTAATGTGCCCTTGCTATGCTCATTCAACATACGTGTGGCCTCTAACGGCTTACTTAACTCATTATGGACTATGGTCACTAGAGTGTAACATATCTGGTAAATTTAATTGCATGTTCGTGTATGAAAAGACGCCTTGAAGGGATTATGGGGTAAACACGACATATTTTTTGATAATTTTTTCGTTTCGAGCGAACCCCATTAATCATTCAATTCTCAAATATAGTTTTTTTCTCGGGTATTTACCTTGATATTTAGAAATTGATTGTGAGTCTTAGGGAATTTACGGGTTATATGGACGAGGTAAGCTAGTAAAATAACGCTACACTATCATTTACAATGTACAGGGGGTCTCCGCTCCCCAGGATCACCTTCGTGGGGGCTGCCTGTCTATCCCTTACTTGGTCTATACAATCTGCACCTCATGAATAGAGGCAGAATATGGCCCGGAAATATACATGGACTCATCATAGGTTGGATTAACATGTTACCCCGGAGCAATATTCTCAGCTGGTAGTACACTGTGATTCCGCCATCCCTTCGGCCACTCAGCGTCCCTTGTCACGTGTCTATCTCTATTTTCCTTCTAACTGGTTTTATAAGACTTTTGCAAGTGTTTATCGTCACGTCACGTTCTACTACGAATGTATTTGGCTTAGTTGTTTTCCCTTGCAAACGGCACCAGCTACACACGCGCTCGAGTTTTTGCATCAGTTGATTTACTCGTGTTAGGTGGTTGGTGGACCTCTCTGGTATCTTCATTCTTTATATGCGACGGAAATGGTATGGAATAAATGTTGGTTTGAATTTCATTGTTTTACTAGATTGCAAGGTCAGATTTTCAATATAGTTTTCGTCATACCGCGTTGTTTATGATGATTATTTTTTTTTTTTTTTTTGCCAAGGGTAGTAAATGGATTTGAACGTAACGATAGTTTATGTGATACAGCAATTGTATAGTACGACAGAAAGTATGTCATTAATGGGAAACATGATGTATCATTAGGAATATTTAGCCAGTT
>BOPN01001768.1:87786-100286 GCA_017312705.2 Penaeus japonicus | reverse complement strand
TGTTTTGTTGTTGTTTTCCTCCCCTCCCCCCCCCTTTTGTCGTATTTACTGCAGGCCTATCCGCTCCCCTCCTTCCCCCACAGCACACACAAACGCGAATAAAACAATGAACGAACAAACATTATGAAAGCGAAGGAAAACGAAGAGGAAAGAGGATAGCAAAGGACATAGAAGGACGGGGAAACAAGTAAAAGAAAAAGGGCGTGGGCCGCATCCTTAGCGATACCTGCCGCAGATGAGTGCCGGCAGGGGTTAGGCTGGCTCTCTCACTCACACTTCCTGCTGCCTCCTGGCCCTAGCGGCTTGAGGAAGCGACCTTGTTGTGTGGGCAGGATTAATGTCGTGTGAATCAACGAGTTAAGTGGTCGTTGAAAGAAGTCAGCGCGCGGGGATATGTATGTATGTAGGTTAGGTTAGTAATTTGGGTTCGGAGAGGTAGATGGTTTTGGGTTCTAAAAGGGACTGGGGGAATGGTGGTGTTTATGAGTGTATAGGTGAGGGGAGGGTCTTTTACGCATTCAGCAGGGATAGGTTTCTCGCTCTCTTTCTCTTTCTCTCTCCTCTTTCTCTTTTCTCCTTCTCTTTCTCTCTTCTCTATCCCCTCTCTCTCCTCTATCCTCTCCTCTCCTCTCCTCTATCCTCTCTCTCACTCCCTCCTCTCTCTCACTTCCTCCTCTCTCTCACTTCCTCCTCTCTCTCACTCCCTCCTCTCTCTCACTCCCTCCTCTCTCTCACTCCCTCCTCTCTCTCACTCTCTCCTCCTTCCCCTCTGCCTCTCCCTCCATCCTCCATGTCTTCCCCCTCTCTCTCTCTCCTTTTCTGTATTTTTATGTAGATGTGATTGTATGCACTTGTACTCATATAGGCCTACTCGCTTACTCTATAGGCTCTCTATATTATAACTATTTCTAACTTTTTCCTTTTCCTGATCCTTGAAGTAGGGCGGGAAGACCACAGACCACTGGCGCCACTCGTGAAACAGAAGGGATCGATCATTGGCCTACTCATGGTGTCTGTCAGGGACCGGCCGCGCATTGTCGAGGTGTCCGCAATGCCGAGGTGTCCTTGTTAGAAAAGGGCCTTGTCGAAGGTGTTTCTCTTGTGATTTTTATTTTGTTTTCAGCGCCTGTGTATTGTCTCCTTGGATGTAAATGGTTGTATGGGCATGGATGGACTTATCTGTCTTGTTACTTTTTTTTTTTTTTTTTTTACTTTGTTTTCAGTGTTTATGTACTGTCTGCTTATAAGGGTGTGTTTTTCAGCTTCATGGACCTATTTTTCTCCTTTCTTCTTTTCGTTTTTTTTCTCTGCTTGGCTTTGCATTCTTTTTAACTCGACGCAAGGTGATTGCCCTTTGAGATGTTCTTTTTATAACATGTCGGCTTCACTAAGCAGGACATTGCTTGTCTGTTTCTTTTGGCATGGCGTGCTGCGTTGTGTTCCTCGTGTGCGAAATCATTTCTCTTTACACTCTCTCTTTAGTTGCATTGGGGCTGCAAGGGCGTTTGAGGGAGAATTAGAAGGTGGGGGGTCGAGTTAGACGTCGTATTGAACTACGAAGATGTATATTCATTGAAGAAGAAATTGTCTTAATGCTGTTTCCTGTTTGTTGGTCTATTCTGTTAGACTGTATGGACCTGCTTCTTTGGTCTATTCCGTTAGATTGTATTGACCTGCTTCGAGGTCTTGATTTCTTGTGAAACTATAGCAGTGCGTGTTCATTGACTCTAGGAACTACAAAGTAGGACGGTTAAGAAAATGTCGGTATTGCAGGATGATGTCCTTAAACGTCACAGTGATGCAGCAAGATTGAATCTTTCGCTATCGATGCCAATCAGTGTATGCTACCTACCATGCGTTAAGATTTTAAAGAATGAATGTAGTGGAAATGTATGTGCTATGTTTTATTTGTTGTATTTTCGAAGCGTTTGCCTCTACGATACGCGCGGACGAGCATCACGTGGAAGCTGTTGCTAAGTAGTGATTAACACAGTTGGCAACTTTGCGCGTCGTTGCCACGCGGTGATCACGTGTTTGCATTTCCCCGAGACGCATTGGGATTTGGGGGCAGTCGGTACTGTCCTTGTTGATGTTTACTTGTGACTCATTTCCTGGTATTCTGGTTGATGCTTTTAATTATTGAGAGAAAGGAGAGAAAGAGGAAAGAAAGAGAAAGCAAGCAAGAAGACGAAGGGCGCTTTACGTTATAATTATCGGACGATTGATCTGCTCGCATGTACCAGCAGAAGCGTACCGGGGATAAACTAAAAGGTCAGACGTTATTGAGCTTTGTAGTAACAAGGACAGGCGAAAGGTGAAAAGGCAGCCAGTCACGTGCATGGGTAGCTAGGTCATCCATGGCAGCAGACAGCCTGGATGTCGATATTGCATTGTATGTACTTCAAAGACTGGATTACTGGCCTGGTACTCGCCAAGCATCTAAGAGTCCATTCGATCGATGTCCATGAGTCATAGGTTATGATAGGAGAGATTAGGTTATGTTATGTTGGGTTATGTTATGTTATGTTGGGTTATGTGATGTTTTGTGGGGTTATGTTGGGGCGCGGGGAGCATAGACACATACCCAGTATCACATAAGCTTTGGGATGCTGGGTATGAGATTTAAAATGCATCGAGAAGTCGGTTGATTTACGGGCTGTCGCTCGTGTCTGGGAAAACTGGGGTACCTTTCGAGTTAGTGCTGGTTAATGTTTGCTGTCTCCCAGATAAAAAAAAAAAAAAAAAAGAAGAAGAAGAAGAAGAAGAAGAAGAAGAAGAAGAAGAAGAAGAAGAAGAAGAAGAAGAAGAAGAAGAAGAAGAAGAAGAAGAAGAAGAAGAAGAAGAAGAAGAAGAAGAAGAAGAAGAAGAAGAAGAAGAAGAAGAAGAAGAAGAAGAAGAAGAAGAAGAAGAAGAAGAAGAAGAAGAAGAAGAAGAAGAAGAAGAAGAAGAAGAAGAAGAAGAAGAAGAAGAAGAAGAAGAAGAAGAAGAAGAAGAAGAAGAAGAAGAAGAAGAAGAAGAAGAAGAAGAAGAAGAAGAAGAAGAAGAAGAAGAAGAAGAAGAAGAAGAAGAAGAAGAAGAAGAAGAAGAAGAAGAAGAAGAAGAAGAAGAAGAAGAAGAAGAAGAAGAAGAAGAAGAAGAAGAAGAAGAAGAAGAAGATTATTATTAATATGAAGAGGGAGAGAGAGACAGAAACTCGGCCAAAATCCAATTTCGTCAGACTTGAATATGCCTGGAGCTGAAAAAAAGAGAATGAAAAACAAACAACAGGATAAACAAGAAGCAAATCAAGCCAAGGAGAGCGCAGTGATTGATATGTCCACGTGCCTGCTTGCAGCCCCCCTCTCCCTCCTCTCATTGACCATTATTGATAGCGTGGCCTTGCGTGCGCGCGCGAAGGTGGGGTTGGGGGTGGTGGAGGGGGAGGGGGGTAGGTATTCAGGTTGATTCAGGACTTTGTTTATTTTGAATGGGATACGTGTTGTATGTTTTATGCGCGGGGGTGATTGGTGTGTACTTTTATTTTCCTGGGGTATGGCGATTGGAGATACGTGTTTGTTTGTTTGTTTGTTTGTTTGTTTTATGAACCGGGAGTTGTTGGTGTGGTTTTTGTTTCGTTTTTGTTTGTCTATATTTCTAATGGTGGAGGAGTAATAGTAATATTTTAAAGGTTAGGTTTGTGTGTGTGTATGTGTATGTGTGTCCGCGTGTCCGCTAAGTAGGATTTCCTATAATAACCATTGTGCAATAGCGGATGTTCTGTTCTTGCTCCCTTCTCGCTTTCTCCACCCCTTGTCTCATTGTCTCTTCCTGCTTTCAACTCTCATCTGCTAGTTTGTGTCTTGTATGTTATTAAGGTTTGCAATTTAGACAAGCAATCACCGTAGAGTAACATAGCAATACAAACATTGAAGTCGACCTGTTATCATTAGGTCGATCAGACATTCAGTCTGTCAGTCTGCCTTCCAGTTTAGTCAGCCCGATTCAGACATGCTGCAAACGCCATTGCATTGCATCAGATGACGCGGAAAATTTTGCAGATGTTTTGATAGTTGATGTCTTTAGGATACAGTATATTTTGGGTCTGGAGGATGGATGTCTTTAACCTCGTTGCGAAATCTGTTTGCGCGTGCTTGCCTGCTTACCTGGTATAAATGCTTTGAAAGTAATAGATAGATAGATAGAGATAGATATAGATAGAGATGTATAGCATGTATGCACAGAGGTGATTTTTTGATTGTTTGTTGTTTTATGCGTCCAGTGACTATTAAGAGTTGACAGAGTTGTTACAAAAGTATCTATGCCTGTTGATGAGAAAGAAAGAAGCACGGGGCGAGAACGGGAGGTAAGAATCGCGCCCATGGCAACGGGTTGGAAAGGACGTGCTAATAGGAGGAAAGCGAGGGCCGTGCCTCAGGCCTCGGTTACAGCACGTCCTGGCTGTTTCACGAGAAGGGATTATCTCCTGGCGATGTGTGTGTGTGAGGGGGTCTCTCTCGCTCTCTCTTTCTCTCTCTTTCTCTCTCTTTCTCTCCCTTTCCCTCTCCCTCTCCCTCTCCCTCTCCCTCTCTTTCCCTCCAGCATTCTCACTCTCTTTCTCTCTCTCCCTCTCTCCCTCTCTCCCTCTCCTACCTCTCCCTCCTCCTTGTTCTTTATATAATGTATAACTCCTACACAATATCTGAAGTCAGTGGCCGTGGAATTCGACGTTTTTGGGAAAATAACACAAGGATTGGCCAAGGCCCACCGGCCTCGCACCCACAGGCAACCAGACACCAGCTGCGTGTGATGGAAGAAAATGACGGGCCATTCATGAGCCTCGCGGGGCCACCTGCCGCTGTCCTGGTGGCGCCACCCAGTGCACCAGCTTCCTCCCAGCTGACACTGATGTGACCCCCTGTCTAGCCACTTGACATGGTTACCGCCGAGTTCAATTGATGTGAATAGCATCGGGCTAACTGACGTGGCCGACTTGGGTCCAGCTGACATGACACCCGGGCAGCGTCAACTGAGGGTACTACTACCAGCAGACCCTCCTCGCCTTCCCTCCCTGTCTGCTGCCTGCTGTCTGCTGCCTGGCCTATCTTCCGGCGGCGCTCGTGAATAATACATTTTTCCTTCCATGTACCTTGCGTTATGTGGGTCGAGGATGAAGCCTAAGCGATTTGGGGAGAGCCAAGTGTTCGCCTACATATGTGGCCTTGTTGGCGTTTCAGGTGTGTGTGTGTGTATGTATCACTCACGCGTTTGTGTATTGGGGTGCGCGCGCGTGTTGTTGTTTACTCCTTGACATGGTTACGGGAGGTTATGTAATCGGAAACGTGAGTTCGAAGAGAATTTCTTGAGACAGGCATTCTTATCAGTCGTCTGAAGATTCGGCGGAGGGCATGCTATTACTTGCTTTGCCTGCATTTTTTTTCTTCTTATATCATTAATCCTCGTCTGTTTTCGCCAGACTTTCTTCCAAATTGTTTTTTGTTCAAATTATTATTATAATTATTATTTTTGTTGTTACCATTTTAATAATTATTATTGTCATTGTTATTATTATCATTGTTATTATTATCATTATTTTCATCCTTACCACCACCATCGTCATCACCACTACCATCACTACCATCATCATCACCACTACCATCATCATCACCATCATTGTCATCCTTACTCTTACTTACTTATTTCAACCCTTTTCCCCCCGGTGTCCGCAGATGGTGTTGTCATCTCGGTGGGCAGCGGTATGGTAGGCGGGAGCTCGTCCTACGCCGTGGGAGTGGCGGACCACAACGCCCTCGACTATGGACCGCCCACACGCCAGCCTGTCAGTTCCCCCGCCCATCACTCCACGCCAGCCCCCGCCCACGCCTACGCGGCTTCCTCCTCTCCTTCCAGCCAGCCCGATCTGTCCCCCGTGGCTGGCGAGACCTTAGGCGAGGCGCTCTACACCTCCATCAGGACCTTCTACGAGAGGATGACCAACTACACCAACTCGTGCCAGGCCAACTGCTCCGGCCGGGGCGAGTGCCTCAACGGAACGTGCTTCTGCCTGGTGAGTGAGTGGGAGAGGCCTTGGGGCTCGGGGCCTCCTCCCTCTCCTCTCCCGTCTCTTGTTTCCCCTCTCTCTCTCGTCTCTCATGTCTCCCCTCTTCCTTTTCTCCTCTTTCTCTTATTTCCTCTCCCCTTTCTTCTCTCCCCTTTCTTCTCTTCCCATTCTCCTTTCCCCTCTCTCCTCTCCCGTCTCTTGTTTCCCCTCTCTCTTGTCTCTCATGTCTCACCTATTCCTTTTCTCCTCTTTCTCATATTTCTTCCCCCTCTCTTCTCTTCCCATTCTCCTTTCCCATCTCCCCTCTCTCCTTTCTCCTCTTTCCTCTCTCCTCTACTTGTTCTCCTCACCCCTTGTATTTCTTTCCTCTCTCCTACCTCGTCTCTCCCTTCTCCCCTTCCGCTCCCCTTTCCCCTTTCTATTCTCCCCTCTCCCTTCTTTCGTCTCTTGTCTCCCCTCTTATCATTCCCCTTTCCCCTTTCTTTGTTCACCTTTCTTCTCTCTTTCCTCCCTTTCTCGTCCCAAGCTCTTCCGTCTCTCGTTTCCTTGTTCTCCTCTCCCCTCTTTCATTTTATCTCTTTCCTCTCCCTTCTCTCGTCTCTCCTCTCTGCTCTCTCGTCTCTCGTCTCCCCTATCCGTCTCCTCTCTTGGGACTTTTTACATGTATAATGAACTTTCTCATCGCCTCTTTCTCTTTCTCATTTCTTTCACCCATCTTTTTTCCCTCTCATTTTCCGGCATTTTAATCTTCTGGTATTTTCCCTTCTCTCTGTCTCTCTATCAGCTTGCCTGTTGCTCACTCCGTCTCACTCGAAAGCTGCATTGCGCAGGTCTTTGTGAGTGGCACACCTGGCACACCTGTGTCTCCCATGATGAGTCACGCGGAAATACATGTACCGATATTGCAGATGTTTGAATTCCGCAAGAGAGTTTGTTATATTTATGCGCGCGTGCACATACACGTGCGCGCACACTCGCACATCCATCATGCACACGCACATGTACATGCACAAACACATCATACACATGCACATACACACACATACACAAGCACATACACACACATACACACATACATACACATACATATACATACATATAAACACACACACACACACACACACACACACACACACACACACACACACACACAAACACAGACGCGCGCACCCACCTTCCCTCCCCCTCCCCTCCTCCACTCCCTCCCTCCCTCCCTCCCTCCCTCCCTCCCTCCCTCCCTCCCTCCCTCCCTCCCTTCTTCCCTCCCTCCCTCCCTCTCCCTTTCTCTCCCTCCCTCTTTCTCTCCCTCCCTCCGTCCCTAACGCGTTCGCTCCTCCTCCGTCCACAGGTGCAGTACGAGGGTGACACCTGCCGGGACCCGAACCTGGCCTACTTCATTAGCTTCGCCACCGTCTTCTACCTGATCGCGGCGGTGAGCCTGGCGCAGCTGGTGGTGTGCGTGCGCTCCGAGTACACCAAGCTGAAGACGCCCACCTTGAGACGCGCCTGCCGGGTCACCACGCAGAAGATGCTCTACGTCATCACCTTCGTCGCCGCCACCCTGCGAGGGGCCTACTTCTCTTCTCCGGTGAGTGGGGTCGGAGAGGGAGGGAGGGAGGGAGGGGGGGGGTCTTGGGATGAGGGATGAGGTGGGGGGGGGGAGGGGTGAGGGGAGGGGAGGGGGTTATGGGTGGAAGAGGAAGGGGGTGGTGTTGAAAGGGTGAATGGATGGAAAAGAAAGAGGGAAGGGGTGGTATGTGTGTTTGTGTATTTGTGTGTTTGGTGTGTGTGAGAGAGAGAGAGAGAGAGAGAGAGAGAGAGAGAGAGAGAGAGAATAAGGGAAAGAGAGAGAGAAAATAAGGGAAAGAGAGAGAGAAAATAAGAGAGAGAGAGAGAGAGAGATTACCCCCTCTTTAAAGTCACATGGCAAAGCACGCCAAACATACATGCGGAAAAGGGGGAAGGGGGGGAGAGTGAAGTCCATGCTTGAAGGGTAATGGCAATCAGCTGATCGGGGGGTAACTAGCACACCTGGTGAACGCGATGACGTCATCTCTTTGAGTTTCCAATTGATCCAACGAGAAAGGAGGCAGTTTCTTTGTTCTGTATTGTTGTTTGTGAATTGGACCGTCCACCTTGTTCTTGTTTACTTTTGTTCTTGCTTCTGGTGCCTATCATGACCGATCCACCATTATAAACGTTTCGGTGACATCAGCTTGTGTGTGTAACATCCGTTACCCTCAAAATCTTCATCTTCTTCTTCTTCTTTGTCTTTTTCGTCTTCTCCTTTTTTATCTTCTTCCTTTTCGTTATGCCGATTGGAAGAAGAATGATCACGGGGCGAGTGTGCCGACATCATCCAGTGCTTATTTAATATTTTCCCTTTCCCCTTCTACTTTCAGGCCAACATGGACCTCAACATGGCACCCTCTTTCATGAGTGCTTTCTACCCCATCATCCTCACCGCGGGCTCACTCATCGTCTGCTTCTGGGCCGAGGTGAGTAGTACATGAGTCATTTTTTATTATTGTTTTAATACTCATCCTGGGGGGCTTCGGGCGTATATGGCCAGCTGGAACACGGGGCGAATTTTCTTCTCTCTCGCTTCTGTGTGTATAGAATAGGGAATGAGGGGGAGGGAGTAACGAAGAGGAATGGAAGGGGAGGGAGAGGAAGAGGGAGGGGGAAGGGAAGGGGAAGAGGAAGAGGAAGAGGAAATAAGGAAGAAAGGTAGAGGGGAGACCAAAAGGGAGATGAAGTAACGGTAGAGGAAGAGGGAGTAAGGAAGACAGATGGAGGGGAGAGGTAGAGGGAGTAACGAAGAGAAGGGGAGAAGAGGAACAGGGAGAGGGAAGGATTGGCTAGGCTGAATGACGGTCTTTGGGGGTGGCTTATTTGTAGTACGAGACCAGGAAATATCGGCAGATAACATCCACTTAATGTGTGTGTCTGTGTCTGTAATTGTGTCTGTGTCTGTGTCTGTGTTTGTGTGTCAATATGTGTCTGTCGCCTGGTCATTATGTCATTTCCTCAGTTTCATCAGTTTTATTCTTTTTGTTCTTATTCTTTCTTTCATCCCTAGTATCATTCTGCCTTTTTTCCCTCTCTTCATTTTGAAGTCCAAAGAGAGAAAGAGAGAGAGAGAGAGAGAGAGAGAGAGAGAGAGAGAGAGAGAGAGAGAGAGAGAGAGAGAGAGAGAGAGAGAGAGAAAGAGAGGAAGCGAGAGAGTATTTGTGTGCGCCTGCCTCGCGAAGGCCGGGAGCGTCATTACCCTCGACGGAGCCACACAATGGGAGTGTTGCTTCAGCAGGAAAGCGTTACGAGGGGGACAAAGGGCAAAGGAGGTCAATTGAGGTCAACAGCCTGGCGGTGGTGGCACTTTGGCAGCTTGACCTTGACCGGGGCCAGGCGATGCTTTATGCAGGAGAGAAGAAAGACGGAGGAGGGAGGAGGAAGGCAAGAGGACCGGAGACAGGAGGCAGAAGAAATGAGGAAGGAGGGAGGATGGAAGATGGAAGAGAGATGGAAGAGAAGGGAGGAAGAAGGAGAGGGAGAAGGAGGAGGGTGGAAGAAAAACGGGAGGGAGAGGGAGGAAAGTAGAAGGAGAGAGGAAGGAATGGGAATAGGTTGGAAGGAGGAAAGAGAAGGAGGATGGAGGAAGGAAGAAGGAAGGGGGGAGGAGGAGGGAGGAGGAAGGACCGGTGGGAGAAGTAGAAGGAGGGGGAGTGAGGGAGTTGCGCACGACACTCAACCAGCCTGCAGACGACTTGTTTGTTATCTCACCGTTCCATCACGTTTTTATCAGTATTCGAAGCATGTCAGTGTGTCGATTAATCATGTCAATTTGGCCATTTTTGCTTCAGTTCACGTCTTCACGGAAGGGGGCGTGGTGCGGCGGAACGGGGCGTGGTGGGGTGTTATGATGGACGTTTTTCTCTTCTATTTTTACGAACGCCATTGAGTTTTATATCTGGGCCACAGTCATCTATATATTTCTTATGTATATATATTTTTTTCATTTTGCTTATTTGATTTAAATTTAGATAGAATAGTCAGTAAACCTTTGATTGAAACGACAGAGAGAAAGAGAAGAGAAAGAGAGAGAGAGAGAGAAGAGAGAAGAAGAGTACACCAATACAGCAGTTATGAGAAATGACGCGTCAAATTTTCCCTTCGACCCGAAACACTGATAGACAGGGGCAGGAATCAATCAAGGTCAAGTGATTGTAAAAGAAGAAAGGAGAGTTGATGCAGTCACGGTGATGCAAGGGGGGATAAGAAGGTTGGCTAATGCTCGAGACGTCGAACTCCCTCCAGGGCGATTGGGGGAGGGGGAGGGGGGGGGGGTAAGAATGCTCTCTCGCTCTTGATGGAATACATTTTTTTATCTCTCTTTTTTTTCCCTTCGTTTCTCTTTTCTTGTCTTCTCTTATCTTTTCTTTTCTTTTTTGTCTTATCGTATCCTTTTCTTCTCTCTTCTTTTCTTTTCCTTTCTCTTCCATTCTCTCTTATTTTGTTTTATCTTTTATCGCTCCACTTCTCTTCCGTTCTCTTCTTTCTTTCTCTTTTTTCTGTTCTCTTCTCTCTTTACTCTCTTCTCTTCTCTCTTTTCTCTAACACACACATTCACCCACTGACTGCCTCACACCTACACACACACACCTACACACACACCTACACACTCACACACACACTCACACACACTCACACACACTCACACACACTCGCACGCACGCACGCACGCACGCACGCACACACGCACGCACGCACGCACACACGCACATACTCTGACTCAACTACCCACTCTCACTTTCATGTTTTTCTCATTACTTATCAAGCAGGGGATAGTCTGTGAGTCAGACAGACAGACAGACAGACATACATACATACATACATACATACATACATCCATACATCCATACATTATCCAATAATACGAACATGCACATTTACGTCCTTCCACACTTAATAGATAAACAAATAATCAGTTTCCATATCCAACTTACAAGCTGTCTATGCTTATAATCTTCCTTATCAGTACATTTACTCGGCCTTCACACTTATCGGCGGACTACGCCTAATTAGCTCGATATGGAACGAGATGACGGCGTAACTACCGAGTTTATCTGTCCTCGTGGCGAAGGCCTTGTTATCAGCTGTTCTTGGTTTTGTTATCACTCTTTTCCTCGTACGGAGAATGGGTCATACTGAGGAGGGGGGGAGGGGCATACTGAGGAGGGTGTTTCTGACGAATGGCAGTAATGGTGGTTCGATCAACGTCAGTAAGATTGGTAATGGTTGCATGATGGTAATGTAATGGTAGCATTCACTAATGGGAGTATCGGAGATGGTGAGCTGAGACGTCTGATCATGGTATTCTTATGAACATGGTATTCTTATGATTAGAATGATAATGAGGATGAAGATGATGATTGTAATAACGATGGTCAGGATGACGGTACAATCAGTACTGTTGACGATAATGTTATGGACAATTAGAGCGACCTTAATGAACGCGAACGATAACGAAGGTACTATTTTTAACCCAAATATTGCATCCTCCCTCGGAGCCGTCGAGAACCTCACAGTCAGTCGGGCGAGGAGTAAATAAGGGAATTAAGGATGTCCTTTGTTTTTATCCTTGGCGTCTCCCGGAGGGGTATCTTTGCCGGATCGGATTCCTTGCAAACGACGGCGACGGCGGTGGCGACAGCGGCACGAAGGGAAGACTTGATTTGGGTAAAAATAGGTGAAAGTTCGGATTGCGAAGGGAAGGCACGCACCTGCCGGATGCGACCAGATAAAGTAACTAGAAGTGCTTGATACACTTGACGGGAAATGACGCGCACACACACACATGCATACACACACACGCACGCGCGCGCACACACATACACACACGCACACAGTAACACACACACACACACACACACACACACACACACACACACACACACACACACACACACACACACACACACACACACACACACACACACACACACACACACACACACACACACACAGAAGAGGAATGCCAGACGCACGTGTTAACGTTTTCTTCTGCCGTCGTGGCACCCCGAGGGCCATCCGCCGCTGCTTCGAGGAACTCGTTTATTTTCCTTCTTGTCGGCACATCGTAAGGCGCGGTTTGCTGGCAGTTGATGGTGGACTATCCACTACATGCTTCTCTTTCTCTTTTTTTTTTCTTATTCTCTTTCTCTTTTTCTGCGTATTCTCTTTCTCTCTTTTTTTTTATTTTATTTCTCTTTTTTCCTTTTCTTTCTGTTTTTCTTTCTCTTTCTCTTTTTTTTTCTTTTTCTCCTTCTCTCTCTTTTTATTTTCTTTCTCCTCCTGCTCTGTCTCTTTCTCTTCCATGAGGCATTTTCGTGTCTCATGAACCTGCTTCATGGCGTTCGCGTATTTTGATTCACGACGCGCCCGGCCGGTGCATGCTCTTCGC
>BOPN01001768.1:30286-82786 GCA_017312705.2 Penaeus japonicus | reverse complement strand
ACCTTATCTTCCTTCCCCCTTAAATAGCCCACTCCTACTTCTCCACCTCAACCCCACCCACCCTTCCACCCACCCACTTTTGATGTTGCTCAATAGCGGCGGTATGTCATCATACGAACCTTTTTAAAAACATTGTGCTAATTTAACACGATGAAGCCTTCCCGCCCGAGGTCTTTAATCTAGCACTGGAAGGCTTCATCGAGCAGTTTTGACTTCGGGGAAAAGTCGGGGTGTGCCTGAGAAGAATAAGAAGGAAGGAGCAGAGGCCAGCGAGAGGGAGGGACTACATCCTTTGTCCTCCATACCGTATGACCTGTTCCTTTTTTTTTTTGTATCTGGGACGCGATAGGATACATGATCCGGAATAATGTGGCTGTGGGCGACCGGGGATCGTGCCACGAATAGGATCCTATGAGGTAATGCCTCTTCGCTGAGGCAACGCACGGGGGAGGTTGGCTTCCGTAGCTGGAGGGTGATTGGCTGATGGCCGCGATGGCGCCAGCTCCTGATTGGCGGAGAGGCGCGGGGCAAGTGCACGGATTCGTGGCGGTTGCAATCGCTGGTTGTGATTGGTCGCTGTCCTTGCGTATGTAAACGACGGATTGACCAATCAGGGAACGGCCTTCGAGAGGGAGGAAGAGATAAAGAAGAGAGAGAGAGAGAGAGGGAGAGAGAGGGAGAGGGAGAAGGGGAGGGAGGAGGTGTGGGGGGGATAGGGGAAGGGAGGGTGTTCTTTATCAAGCATAAGTAGGATCTGTTATCGAAGCTGCAAAGTTGATCGCTGATGGATCAGTCATGATGCAAGACCAGTAGTGTAATTTGTCCTGTGATCACGTCACTGTTTTCGAATTATTGTTCTTCCTGAGAGCCGTTTCAGCTGCTGGGCCTTCAGTTAGATGATACATCATTCTTCGTCATCATCATCATCTTTTTTTTCTTCTTCTTTCTTTCTTCCTTGTCCCCCCCCCCTGCCAACATCCTTTCCTTGAAAACATGCGATAAGTCTTTAATGCGTTGGTGAAATTCATGTCACGAATTGAATATGCTTCTCCATTACTTTATCTGGGAATTTAGGATAATGACAGACTTAGATGAGCTGTGATCGATCATGCTTGGGGTAACTCCGGTCATGCTTACGGTGGATGCTCGAAGGAAAAGAGAGGGAGACGGAGGGGGAGAGACATGCGGAGAGGATAAGAAATGGGAGAGGGAGAGAGAGAGAGAGAGAGAGAGAGAGAGAGAGAGAGAGAGAGAGAGAGAGAGAGAGAGAGAGAGAGAGAGAGAAAAGAGCGATTTTATAAGAACTCATTGATCCAGAGCAATTTCAGATTAAGAAATCTTCTTCTAAAAAAGATATGCATCTTATTGCGCATTGCAAACGCAGTTAGTGATCAAATATTCGATTCAACCAGAACATCTTACGCGAATAAATGGGCTGATATCCTACTCCGTCCTGCTAACCCTCCTAACCTCAGCGTGGGGACTGTCATATAAAGGAAAGTGGCTGTTGATCTTTGTTCATGTTCTTGTGTTAGATACATGCCGGCTTCACTGTTGTTGGAGTAGTACAAGAACAAGTGTGCTTATTGTAACTTGTATACAACTGTATGTATACACTAGCACAAATGAAAAACTTCCTTGGTGACTTTTTATTATTGAAGTATGCTGATATTTTCCTTTCAGACGGTAGATCTGCGAACTGTTTGGGATTACAGGAATTATTATGGAATAACTGATGAGTAACTCGAAACATTTGGAACTATTTACGATTTCATTAATCTTCAAAGTGGCTTTATTTCCGGTTTTATTTCGTTTTCTACTTAATTCGGTTTGAAATAAGGAACAAAAAAAAAACATGTTGCGATCATCTGGATGTCAGGGCGAGTATTTTCGCGACCAAGCTCCACGAATCCTAATGATGATGAAACGTGTGGCCGGGCGAGTGGGGTGACGAAGCTGAAGCTCTCCTCCTCCACCTTTGAGTAACCCCCCCCCCCCAACTCTTTCCCAGAACCTCCCCCCGCAACCCCTCCATCTTACCTCACCCCTATCCCCCCAAAAAAAAACTTTCCCCCCAGAACAACCTCCCTAACCCCATCCTTACCCCCTCCCCCCAATCTCTACCCCAGAATCTCCCCCAACCCACCATCTTACCTCACCCTTACCCCCTCCCCCCCCCAAGCAAGCAAGCGAGCGTGTTTATACCTAATAACCGGCAGCAAGCAAGCATCATGACCCACAGAGACTGAGCGCCGTCGTGTCGTATGCTTGAAGACCGTATGCTTGAAGACACGGACCCTGTGACTGCGGAGACGCTTGCAGGAGGCTAGGATACCGGTGGAGGAGAAGGGGCGGGGGATGGGAGGGGGGAGGGAAAGGGGAGAGAAGCAAATGAAGTTAGGGGCGAGGGAAAGGGGGGAGGAGATGGATTAGAAGGAGGAAAGTGGATTAGGAAGAGGGAAGTCGAGGAAGGTGCATTAGCAGGAGGTAGGAAAAAGAAGGAGGAGGAGGAAAAGAAGAAGAAGAAAAAGAAGAAGTTGAATTAGAGAGAAGAATGGAGGAAAGGAAGGAGTAAGGATGAAGAACGGAGCAGTTTAGAGAAGGGGTGAAAGACGGAATGGAGGAATATACACGTAGTAGTAGGGGGTGGGGTGGCAAGCAGGACGAGAGAGAGAGAGAGAGAGACCTTATCGGTGTCATATCTGTGGCAGTGGGTAAGACCGTCAGCCGCAAGTGATAAGAAATGTTTGGATATTATTTTCGCCTGGCTTTTGTCATAAGGAAGGGGGGGGGTGTAGCACAGACAGGGAGAATCTTAGACAGCCACTAACCATCAAGGTCTCTCTCCCTTTTTTTTCCTCTTTCTCTCGACCTCCTCCTCTTCCCCTTCCCCTTTCCCTTCCTCTTCTTCTTTTTTTTCCACTCCCCCTCCCTCTCCCCTTCCCCCTCTCTGCCTCTCCCCTTCCCCCTCTCTGCCTCTCCCCTTCCCCCTCTCTGCCTCTCCCCTTCCCCCTCTCTGCCTCTCCCCTTCCCCCTCTCTGCCTCTCCCCTTCCCCCTCTCTGCCTCTCCCCTTCTCTCCCTTCCCCCTCTCTCTCTTCCCCCTCTCTCCCTCCCCTATCCTCTATCATCTGTCTTCTATCTCCTTTCTTGTTCCAACCGTAAGACGTAAACTTTGTATGGTTCGAAGGCGACGAAGAGTGAGAAAGCGCTCTTGCTTATTTTATATGGCGGGATCTGGCGACTTCGAGCTCTCCTCTCCCTTCTCTTCTTCTCTTTTCCTCACTTCTCGCTCCTTCCTTCTTTCCTCTCACTTGTCTTTTCTCTCTTCCTCATTTCTCGCTTCTCCCTTCTCTCTTCTCTCTTCTCTCTTCTCGCCTCTCACTTCTCTCCTCCCACTTCTCTTTTCTCTCCTCTTGCTTCTCTCTTTTCTCTCTTTTCTCTCTTTCTGCTTTATTTCTCGCCTCTCCCTTCTCTCTTCCTTACTTCGCCCTCTCACTACTCTTTCCTCTTTTCCTCTCTTTACGCGTCTCTATTACCCGCATTTCCTTTTCCTATCATATCTTTCTTGCCTCGCTTTCTAATTTCCTTTTTTCCGTTACCTCCCTTCTCCTTTCTTTTTTTCATATATTCTCCCTTTCCCTCTTTTCCCCCTCCCTCCCTCTCTCCCTCCCTCCTCTTCCTTCTTTCCGCTCCCTGACCCCCCACTTCCTCCCCTCTCCGTCTCCCTCGATCACAAACTCCCTCCCTCCTTCTCGCCCTCTCCCCCTCGATCTTCCCCCTCCCCCTTTCCCTCTCCCTCATCCTTCTTTCCTCCCCCCCCCCCCCGCCGCCCCCGCCCCCGCCAGTCCCCATCCTCAGCTTCCAACCATTTTCTTTGACCTTGAATTCTGGCACGGTAATAATCCTCGCCGCGGGATGACGAGGGGGGGATGAGGGGGTAGAGGGGGGTATTGGAACTAGGTTTCACTCTTTTATCTCTTCTTTGTAACCTTTTGTCTAGTCTTCTTGTATGTCGCTGTCTCTCTTTCTCTTTTTCGCTCTCTTTTTCTCTCTTTCCCTCTCTTTCTCAGCAGTCCAACCCATCCAGTGTTCTCCTCATGTTCGAAGGGATCATTTCCTCCCCCACCTCTGTTCCTCCTCGTACTTTTCCTCCTTTCTCATCATCATACCCGTCTCCTTCTTCCACTTTTCCGTCTTCCATCTCCTCCTCCTCCTCCTCCTCCACCACCACCACCTCCTCTTCCTCCACCACCACCTCCTCTTCCTCCACCACCACCACCTCTTCCTCCACCACCACCACCTCTTCCTCCACCACCACCACCTCTTCCTCCACCACCACCACCTCTTCCTACCCTTTCTCCCACTGTTCCTCCACCTCTTCCTCCTCCTCCTCACTATGTTCATCCACCTTTTCTCTCCTCCTAAACCTCTTTCCCCTCTTCCACCTCCTTCTCCTCTTCCTCCTCTTCCATCTCCTCCTCCTCTTCCACCTCCTCCTCCTCCTCCTCCTCCTCCTCTCCCACCTCCCCCTCCTCTTCCACCTCCTCCTCCTCTCAGCCATCTTCCGCTGCGCCCCCCTTCCCTTTTCCTTTCCCTTCCCTCCCCCTTCTCGCCCCCTCTCTGCCCCTTTCCCCCTCTCCCCTTCTCCCCTCACCAGGACGATCAATACAAGCGCCGCAACGCAACAGCGCGAGGCACCCTAGGCGAGCGAGCGAGTCGGCGAGTCAGCGAGTGAGTGAGTGAGTGAGTGAGTGAGTGAGTGAATGAATGAGTAAATGAGTGAGTGAGTGAATGAATGAATGAGTGAATGGTTAGGTGAGGGAATGAGTGAGTGAGTGAGTGAGTGAATTGGCGAGTGGGTGGGTGAACGAGCACGAGTGAGTGTCGTCCTATCTCGTTGGATCTCGTCAAATCCCGTCGAACTGAAATTCAACTTCGAGAATCCTAGAGATGAGGATTTTTTTGGGGAGGAGGAGGAGAAGAAGAAGAAGAAGAAGAAGAACAACAACAACAACAACAACAACAACAGCAAGGAGGATTGAAGGAAATGGTGAAGGGGAAAAGGAGAGTAATGGAAAAGAAGAGGGACATCATTGGGGATTTATAAGGAGGGGAAAAGTCATTTGGGGTCCTGCAATGTCACTGGGAAAAGGAGAGGGAGTTCCTGTGGAGTCGTTGAGAAAAGGAGAGAGGGAGAGGGTCTTGGAAGAGTCTTTTCCTCTTCCATCTCCTCCTCCTCCTCCTCCTCCTCCTCCTCCACTTTCTTTTCTTTTTTTTTCTTTCCTCGGTGAGTTGAATGACGTGTTCCGATTGCCAAGGCTGAATGCCACGGTCTCTTGCAAGAATGTGTGCTTGTGTTTGCTTGCGTGTGTATGTCTCGTGGCTCGATATGTTTGTGGGTTTATCGTGTTTACGTTGGAGCGGCGGGTGCCTGTGCTTCCATGCAAGCACGCGGGAGTATAAAAACGACCGCGAGACAGGACCACCACTTCTTTAAGTATTGTGCATATGCAAAAAGAAGTAAAGAAACATACGCACACACACACACACACACACACACACACACACACACACACACACACACACACACACACACACACACACACACACACACACACACACACACACACATTCGGACGCGCGCGCGTAAACACTTATATGTATCATACTATGTACAAAGAGCAATTTTGGTTTTCACGAGTAGAGGATGTACAGATGCGCGGTTTTAGTTCGAGCCAAGCCATGCTGCTCACCCACCTTCGCCTTTCCGGGCTTACCTCATGCCCCACAGTCACTCCCCAAGCTGGGGCATCGCCGGTTTCCGTGAATCTTCTTTCCTCTTTTTGCGCGACACTATTTGTATTATTAATATTATTATTATTATTATTATTATTATACAGGATAGAGGTACCTCCACTCGTTCACTAGTTTCCCCATTCAATCGAAACAACTGTTACAAGGGAGGAGGCTTACATAAGAGTACACGCGCACGCACATACGCACGACTACATGTAGTCACGCGCACAGCTTCTCACTTATTCAGAGGAAAAGAGGATAAACGTAACAACGAGAGAAGAAGAGGAGAGGGAAGAAAGAAAGAAGAGAAAGAAGGAAGAAGAGGGGAGGGAAGAAAGAAAGAAGAGAAAGAAGAGAGAAAGGAACGAAAGGTGGAGACGGCACTGGTGTACTTCTTTCTTGGCATGTAAACTAGCCAAGGTCCGGAAGACATAAGCTGTCACCCGGCGACAGGAGTAGCCGATATAATCTTTGGTTTTATGTGAGTTTCTCCAAGTGATTCGTTTCTCTCGAAAGGCCAATCGCTCTTGGCGTTTGCTTCATTTCGTAAGTGAGCCAGAAAAAAAGGCTGGTTGCTATGAGAAGCCTTTCATTCTAACTTAATTTTTTTTTCCTTCTTAGTTCATCAGGGACGAGAATGCACTTGGCGAGGGTAGACCACCACTAACCCCCCCCCCCCCCCCGTAACAAGCCAATTTCAGAATACAGGTCACATACATTTCTGAAAGGTGAAGCTAGTCTACCGATCCTCCGGCCAACCCACCCACAAAATTTCCATTACAATCATTCATGAACTTATGCATCATGTTGCTGACGAAGCAAATTACCAAGAAACCAATTAACGAAGAAACGAGGAAGCGGATAGAGCAATAAACGTGGGTAATAAAAAAAGGCATTACCCTTGAAAGCATAAAGAACGTTGAACCCTCCTCCTCCGTGTCTCTTTGATTAGCTAATCCCCTCGTGATTAAGGGAACGTGAAAACGATTTGACGTAAATGGAATGTTCTCCGGATTTTTCTTCCATTTTCTCCTACTTTCTTTTTTTTTCTTTTTTTATTCGTTGAGGATGTTAGTGTCCTCTTTTCTCGTATGTTGTGTACAGGTGATGTCGACCTTCTTTTAGCCTTCAGGAATGTTAACGGAGTCGGTTTGATTTATTGCGGGTGTGTGTGTGTGTGTGTGTGTGTGTGTGTGTGTGTGTGTGTGTGTGTGTGTGTGTGTGTGTGTGTGTGTGTGTGTGTATGTGCGCGCGCATGTACGTGCGTCTGTGTTTTTGTATTTCATAGATAACCCATATGCTTTTTGCTCCGACATTCCCTGATCTAAAAAAAGAAAAATCGATAAACATTTTTTTTTCTACCATCACTCGGCGCGTGAAGACTTCGAAGGCCACGTTACTCCTTGCCTCTCGCGTCATGGATATACACAAGTTGTATTTACCCCCGTATTCACCTCTCATCCCGCACACGAGTCGGCGTTGCGTCACCGTAAATCGTGTCTCGCTCCAGTATGCATTTCCCCTTACGTAGTTCTATCGTTGCATCATGTTTTCTTATCGTCATGTCGGTGCGTCTCCGCTGATAAGGATTCGTGAGAGAGAGAAGGAACCGAGACTTTCATTCAGGTTCATTGTTTATTGTATGTTATCAGAATGAGTGCGGTTTGATGTTATTTTATTTATTTCTGGCTTCCGTGCCGATGGAGTTCCACGTAGTTCTGGATAGATTGCTGAATATTAATTATATTAATTATATATATATGTATATATATATATTTTTTTCCGTCGTGGATTTTGCTGTTTCAATTAGGAAAGATCGGCAAAGATGAGATACTGTCTGATATAATTAAATAACCATGTAAAGAGAGAGCTAAATAGATATATATGAGTGGTCAGATACGATAATATTCATCATCAACGGAAATGCTTAACAGGTTGACAGATAGATAGATAGATAAACAGGTAAATAGATAGATATATAGTTAATGAGACAGATATATATATATATATATATATATATATATATATATATATATATATATATATATATATATATATATGCATATATGTATGTATATATATATATATATATATATATATATATATATGTTTGTTTTATAAATATATATCCCAATCAATCTACATGTTTGTTTACCTCTCTCTCTCTGTCTCTCTCTCTCTCCCTCTCTCCCTCTCTCCCTCTCTCCTTTACCTCACGTTCCGCTTTCCCGTGTTATTTTTCCTTCCGTTATGCTTTTTGATATCACGGTGGGTTAATTGAGATTTATAAACAAAGGAATAAAGAGAAGGGAGAGATAGACAATCAGACAGAGGCAGAGGACCGAGGGCCAGGACCGAGGGCCAGGACCGAGAGCCAGCTGGGCATGACGTGACCGCAGTGCAGAGGCAGGAGCCAGCTGGCCAGCACCAGGTTCTCTCGAGGTCTGGCGCGACGCCATCTTGGCCGATGATTCTGCTCTCAGGACTTTTCTGGAAGGATTCCGTGCCTCCGGTGCGGCGACGGGGTCCTTTCGAGTCCTCCGAACGGCGAGATAGAGCGGGGAAAGGAGGGGGAAGTAGGCTCGTTAGGACGGGAATCGATGCCTTTGAAGGGAAAGAAAGAAAAGTTTCAGTTTTATGGTGTGCGTGCGCGCATGTGTGTGTATGTATGTATGTTTGTGTGCATGTACGTGTACGTGTGTGTGTGGTGTGTGTACGTGCGTGCGTGTGCGTGCGTGCGTGCGTGCGTGCGTGCGTGCACGAACATATGGATGACAGTTGGAAATCTTTATCACCTTGTATATCGATATACCATTGTTCAAGATATCGCAAAATGGGAGAAAGAAAAGGAACGCGTTAAATTGTTTTTATCCAAGTCATTGCCTTGGATCGTAACAGAAATAGACTAAATACCTTCCCGAGATCTTTTTCTTCTATTTTTGTTGTGTATCATTCTTTCTTGCGTTTCCTCTTACGTAAAGAACAGAAAGAGAGGATGAGAAAGATAAACGAGGAACCGTCACCGATTGAAAAGAAGAAGAAGAAAAAAAAGAAGGTCACTCGAGATGGTTGTGATTCGAAACGATGTCTTTATATCTCGTTCAATGTTCCGTTTCACGTAATGTGTCTCGTCGGTCGAGGGTCACTGGTTCGGAGTCGCTCCTATTCGAGCTGCAGCTTCCCTTTCTCTTCTTCTCTTCTTTCTTTTCTTATTCTTCTTGTCACTTTGTTTGTTTGTTTGTTTATTCCTCTCTCTCCCTCCCTTCCGCCCTCATCCTTAGATCCTTTCTACCATCCTTCCTCTATCTCTCACTCTTCCTTCCTTTATATCTCACTCTCCCTTCCTTCCTCCCTCCCTCTCCCTTCCATCCATCCCCTATTTATTCACACAATCATTTTTTTCTCCTATCCGCCACCTTCAATATATACGGCTTTTCTTTTATTTTATTTTTTCTTATTCATCGCTGGTTTGTTAGCGAATTATAGCCGTGTGTATAACTGGAATGTTTTCGATTTCTGACCATCGTCATTATCGTAGCTATATCGCGTGTACTATTACCCTCAATGTTTTTATTTCCTGCATGTCTTGATAGATCATGTGGGATATTTCTTCTGTCTGATTTTTTTTTCTTTTTTTGCAAAATTATGAAGGCATTGATCAAAGAACGCCGTAGTTAATGTTTGATTCAATCGACTCATGTTTCATTTGGTGTTGAAACGGGATCCCAGTGAATGGCAAAACCTGTGTTTGCACTTCAGATTATATGTGTTTTTTTTCAGTTGCATGATAACCAGCAGTGATTGGCGTGGGTGGAGGAGAGGAGTGAGTTGAGAGAGAGAGAGAGAGAGAGAGAGAGAGAGAGAGAGAGAGAGAGAGAGAGAGAGAGAGAGAGAGAGAGAGAGAAGAAAAAAAAAGAAAGAAAGAAAGAATACGAGGGTATGAGAGACAGACTTATAGACAGAGGAAATAAAAAGAGAAGAAGGGAAATCACAGTTCTTAACTACGTCACAAAACGAGATACACACCACCAAGAAAGCATTGTTATCTCATGCATTGTTTCGTTGCCATGATATATAGAGCCTGGGAGAAGGGAGGGAGAGGAGGGAGGGAATAAGAGAGGAGAGAAGAGGGAGGAGGGAGGGGAGGGGAGGGACGGGACGAGACGAGAGGAGAGGGAAGAAGAGAGGGGAGAAGGAAGATGAGAGGGGGGAAGGAGGAGAGGAGAAGGAAGAAGAGAGGGGGGAAGGAGAGAGAAGAGAAAGAAAAAGAGAGGAGAAAGAAGGGAGGGCAGAAGGAGAGTAGAAGGAGGAGAAAAGAGAAGGGGTGGGAGGGACGAGAGGAGAAGGAAGAAGAGAGGAGAACGGAGGGAGGAGGGAAGGGATGGGAGGGGAGGGAGGTGAGAGAGGATCAGGTGGTTGCAGATAATTGGTGATTGCCACGCGTGTATTGATCAAGCTTGATGGTCCAAGCCGATAGGTGAAGCTGATTCACTTATCTGTAACTTGCCGGGGACATTGATGGGGAGGGAGCAGAGGGAGAGGGAAAGAAGGAGTGACGGTGCGGGAGGATGAGGAAGAGGAAGAGGGAGTTGTTGAGGGGGAGGAAAGAAAGAGGGAGAGGGATAGAAAATGGAGAATAGAAGGAGGGAGAGGGATAGAGAATAAAAGAGTGAGAGGGAAAGATAATATAAGAGAAAGAAGGAAAGAGAATAAAAGAGAGAGAGAGAGAGAGAGGGAAGGGCTGAGAGAGAGAGAGAGAGAGAGAGAGCAAAGCGAGCGTAAAATGAATATCAGAAGATGAAAACAAAGTGTCCGAAAATAGATTCCTATATTTACGTGGTTTGGGTGGGCGTGTGGGTGCCAATTTAGCAACTTGACCTTTCATTTGGGGGGAGAGATTCCTGACCTTAGCATTCATACGGACGTAGGGTGGGTGGTTGGGTGGGGGGTGGGGAGGGCATGGACAGGGCTTGGGCGTGGTGTGACCTTCTGTTATTGGCCTTCGAATAAGGTCATGAGGGAGAGTGGGAAAGAGGGACAGAGAGAGAGAGAGGTTTAAAAGGACTTATTTATATGGTCTGAGAGAGAGAGAGAGAGTAGGTAGGTATGATCACACAGATTTATTATATCTGCATATTAAAGTGAGAAAGAGAGAGAGAGAGAGAGAGAGAGAGAGAGAGAGAGAGAGAGAGAGAGAGAGAGAGAGAGAGAGAGAGAGAGAGAGAAGATAGAAGAGCTGAGAGCCACAGAGCATGGAATGACACATTTTTTTAGTGGAAGTTGAAATTCGTTCGTCAATAGTTTTAGAGCGGAACGAAAATATATATGTTCCTGTATAATGGAATTTGCCGCGGCTTAGGGGACCCCCACCCCCATCCCCTTCTCCCCAACGCCACCCTTCCCGGTGCATGACGCGCGGCCTAGCTTCGATTCCGATCATGGCGCTGGATTTATATTGCCTTTTTTTTAGGGGGGGGATGTTTTTCTCCTTTTCTTATTACATATTTTTTCTTTTTTTAGGGGGTGTTTTTTACCCTTTTCTATTACTTTTTTCCTTCTTTTTTCTTTTTTAGGGATGTGCTTTTCCCCTTTTCATATTACTTTTTTTCTTTTTTTTTTCCTTTTTTTTCTTTTTTTAGGGGGCGTGATTTTTTCCTTTTATAATTTTTTTGCAAGAAAATTACATTGCTGTCTTGATTTTTTTCTTGACCTTGATTGATGATAAAGGCGCAAGGTTCATCATTAATACCTTGATGATAATGGTAATGATGATAATAGTAGTAATTATTATTATTAAGATAATAACGAGGATGATGGTGATGATAATTGTGAAAATGAGGTAAAGGATAATGGAAACAATGATAACGATAATGACAAGATGATAATGATAAGAAACGTCATCATCATCCTCATCCCCTTTCTCATTCTCATCCCCTTCATCACATGCACCATCATCATCATCATCATCATTATCATTTACTAGACGTTGCTACAGCTCATGCTTGGAGTCAGATCTAAGCAGTGCATTCGTGTTTGCGTAACCCTTTCCGTGTCCCGTTCTAGGCATGGTGAGTTCCCTTGGCGTGATTCATAAGCGTGGATTATTTTTTTTCTCTTCTTCTTTGTTTAGTCTTCTCTCTCTCTTTTTTTTTATCTTTTTGTTTTGTGATAGTTGCGTGTCTTCTCCTTATCCTTGGTGTGGCCTTCGTTCTGGTATTTGGTTTTGTGTTGTTGTTGTTGTTGTTGTATTGTCGTGTGTGTGTGTGTGTGTGTGTGTGTTTGTTTTTTCGTTATTGTACCTTAAAGTGTCGTGCATCTATAACAATGACTGTTTTCTGAAATTGGCCATTTTGTTGGTTGGTATTGTTGCTTCTTTTGTTAGTATTATTTATTTTTTTATGCCTTATTCACTCCCTTCCTCTCCTTTTTCGTATACCAGTAACCTCCGCGCCTTCCCCCCACCCCCTTCCTTTCCCGCCCCCCACCCCCATCACTCGATCTCCTCCCTGCCTGTTGCTCGGGGGAAAAAAAAAATCTTTGAAAATATGAACATTATGTTGCTCGAAAAAAAGTATCGCTTGAAAAAATCACTCGAAAAAAAATATTATCGTTTCGCTTCACTCAATGAGCAAAAAAGTTTTCGAAAAAGAATAGTCGTTCTGTCGTTCGTTCGTTCGTGTGTTCGTTCACTCGTTCACGGTCGCCCTCGGAATTCTCTCTCCCGCCCGTGGCCTTGACAGTTTTACCTTGAGCTCGGCCTCGATCTTTGTCCCTGAGGTGGAGGTGTGAGAGCGTGTGGGCGAATGTTTGGTGTGTAGGTGGAGAGGGAATTTTGGGAGGTGGGAGGGAGGGAGGGAGGGAGGGAGGGAGGGAGGGAGGGAGGAGTAGGAGGGAGGGAGGGATGGGTAGGAGTAGGAGTAAGAGAGTAAGGGGCAGGAGAGGGTAGGGGAAGAGAGAGAGAGAGAGAGAGAGAGAGAGAGAGAGAGAGAGAGAGAGAAAGAGAGAGCGAGAGGGGGGGTCATGGTTTCATCGATCGACCCCTCTCCTCCCCTTCCTTCCTTCCCTGCTTTACCCCCCTCCTCCCCCCAACCTTCCAGCCACCCTCACACACACCCACAACCCCTACCCGACCTCCCGAATCTTATGGTCCCTCCCGCCCACACACTCCCACGCCTTGCTCTTGTTTGAGTGAGTTTCCCCTTCCCCCTTTCTCCGCTTCCTCTCTCTCTCTCACTCTTTCTCTCTCTCACTCTCTTTCTCTCTCTCTCTCTCTCTCTCTCTCTCTCTCTCTCTCTCTCTCTCTCTCTCTCTCTCTCTCTCTTTCTCTCTCTCTCTCTCTCTCTCCATCTTTCCCCTCACCTCTCCTGCCCCCGCCCCTCCCCCTCTTTCTTTCCTATTCCCTTCCCGCACCTCTCCCCCCCATTCGCCTTCGCCCCTTTTCCTCACCGCCACCCCCTATTATAGTGTTTTTGCAATCGAAGTATTTGCCATTGTCTTTTGGTCGAGACGGTCTTTTGAGACAGAGCGAAGACAAGATGTCGGTTAATCCCGCATTGCTGATTGGTTGGACTGGTTCTAAGACCATTTTGATTGGTCGGATTGAACCAATTATAGATCATGATGGTTGGTCGGATTGGTTCTAAGACCATGGTGATGGGTCGGACTGGTTCTAAGACCATGGTGATGGATTGGTCTGTATCTAAGACTTTGGTGATTGGTCGGACTGGTTTTTAGACCATTGTGATTAGTCGAATAGATTATGAGACCATGGTGATTAGTCGGTAAGGATTAAGACTATGGTGATTGGTCGGGCAGGATCGAAAATCAATGTGATTATTCGGACTGGACTGAAGACCATCGGGATAAGTCGAACAGGTTCTGAGTCCTTGGTTTGGCAATCGAGATCCATTGCAAAACATCGCTTCCTGATATTAATTCGTGTTGCCGTTACGCAAGAAGAGGAAGAAGAGCTCCGCCAATCCACGGTTTGCTGCGATCCGTTAGCGATAAAGTCACGAGACGCTACAGGTCGTCATGGTAATGTGTAAACAACCCTCCCGTCGGAACACATGCCTCACGTCGCCGCCGCCCCCCCCCCCCGGGTGACGGGTGACAATAGCAACGATTATATATTCGGTCCTCCCCAAAGCCTACCGTATTTTGCTTGCTTGCTTGCTTGTTTATTGCTTGCTTGCTTGCTTGCTTGCGTATGCCTTCTTTCATTTCCTTGGTACCATCATTATCATAGTTATTGCCGTCGGATCGTGATGGTTATTGTGATATCGTTACGGTTATCATTATCGGTACTGATGTCGTTACCGTCACAGTCGTTATGTCGATCCGTATCATTGCGATTTTATTAGTGTCATGTTCGTTATCGCCTTCGTCATCGGGATCCGTCTAGGAGAATTATGAAGTATGAGGTAGCTAGCTGCATTATGAGGTATTGATATGCTGGTGGGAGGGAGAAAGAGAGGGGGAAGGGGGGGGAAGAGATATGGAAGGAGAAAGAGAAAGAGGAAGAAAAAGAATAGAAGGAAAATTACGAGTGAGTGAGGGAGGAAGGAAGAGAGGAACGGAGGAAGAGAAGGAAAAAAACGGAAGATAAACCGAGGGAAGGAGGAAAGGTACGAGAGTAGAACGAAGGGAGGGAGAAAGCAAGGAAAGGCAGAGAAGAGCGAGGGATAGAAGGCTGGAGGCCAAATCGATACAGAAAAAAAGGCCTGCCAGTCATTTGGATTTATTTATGAAGTTTTGATATGCAAGATCCATCATTTTTTTTCTTTTCTTTTCTTTTCTTTTTTTTCTTTTTTTTTGCATCTAGATGTTAGTTTATGTATTGATGTTTTCATTATGACGTGCCGGCGTTTTTTTTTAATGGCTGGGGGCATACATATTCTGAAAGTCGATTTATGATATAAAGTTCGGATATATAAGACGAAAATGTTACTCTATATTTTGTAGCAAATGGTTGCAAAAGGCAAAGGGGACACTGGGCGGGCTCGGTCTGTTCAGTTGAACACATGCTGCATATTAAAAGTTCATGTATTACAGTTTATGCACAGCCTTATTGATTAGCTATTCTCTACATGCCTATTGTGCTGTGAATACTAACCGCATTTGAAGCCTTAGGTGGATTACGCTGCAGTTTTCTGGACTTTTGTACTATCTGACACTAGTCTATCATTACAGCTGCATGACCTAGATAGAATGTTGCTGCAGCTAGTTTTGGTCAGTCAGTGAGGGACTGTGACGCAATCTGGTGTGCCAGTGTGTGTGTGTATGTGTGTGTGTGAGTGAGTGAGGGAGTGAGAGAGGGAGTGAGAGAGTGAGTGAGGGAGTGAGGGAGAGAGAGAGAGAGAGAGAGAGAGAGAGAGAGAGAGAGAGAGAGAGAGAGAGAGAGAGAAATAAAGAAGGATGTTGGGGGAGAGGGAGAGGGGGGGGGGGAGCATGACGACGCCCTTTTTCACCCTAACTTTTTTTCTCTCTCTCGTTTTTACAACTCTCAAGTTAGGAAACGGTGTATCTTTAACCCGCTATTATTAGGAACTGGCCCCTGCTAGCAGACCAGAAAGAAGAGAAGAGAAATAGGATGCAGAGAGAGAAAGAGAGAGAGATAGACAGATAGAAAGAGAGCAAGATGGCGAGAGAACTTAACATAGAAAAAGGAAACCAGGACAACATAGATTTTTTCCTTTTAATCTTTCCGTCTTTCTTAATCTCTTTTTCATTCTATCTCTTCTTCTCATTTTTCTATTCTTGACATATCTTTCCATCTCCCTCGCTCTGTCTTTCTATCTTGTTTTTATCTCATTCATTAATTATTTCTTATTCTTTCTTGCAATCTATGACTCATTGAGCCAAGAGGGTGGTGTATCAGGAGTCGTTTCGTAATTTTTCTTTATAAATTCGATGGTCTGTCACTGGATTTTTCCCAAAGATAATTGCTTCTGATAAGCGATACGCCTCTTTTTTTCTTTGTATGTGTTTCTGCTTGTCTGTTGTTTTTTTGTTTTTTTGTTTTTCCTAATTCCTTGCCTCCCTGTCTGGTTTTGTTCCTATTTGGTCGCCTCCCTGCCTGTCTTTTTTCCGCCTATCTGATTTTTTTAGTTTCATAACTGCTTGCCAGCTTGTCGGATTTTGTCCCTGCTTGTCTGTCAGTCTGACTATATATGTCTCTCTCTCTCTGTGCGTGCGCGATTACGTGGTTATCGACTGATTCAGCATTATGTTGTGAGGAGGTGGATGGCAGCAGCCTTCGAGTGGGAGAAAGCTTTGTCATTTATCAGTAAATTATTATCTTCAGTTTTTGACTGCTGTCATTTTTGTTATTTGCTCCTCTTTTATTTGAGTTTTTGTCTGCCTTGGTCAACGTTGTTGCTGTTGCACACTGTTGTTTTTTTAGTTCAGTTATCTCTTAGTTCTTTTTAAAATTTATTATCAACTTGGCTTTTTTTACGATAATGGGCTGATGAATGTCCCCACACTCTCACGTTTGTATGTTAACCGAAAGAATAAATTTCATAATACACAAATACTCTCGGCTTTTGGTCTTTCTGATATTTAAAAGGAAAAAATGAAGGGAGTGAGAGAGAGTGAGTGAGTGTGTGTAACCTTGCAATAAACATTTGTATTTATATATTATGTCTGCTTACCACATACACATATATACATATACATACGTACGCTCATTCCTTCTGCTATCTGTTTACCCCTTTCTTGCTGTCACGTCAGATATACCAGTGTTATTTTTGTCCTTACCTTCGCAAGAGCTATATATTGATGCACTCATCACATTCCAAGTGTCACATGTCGCAAGAAACACGTGATTCATACATAAACTCACCTCAAATCATACATCTGCTCTCGGGGAGCAGATGAGCAACCCCTCGCTCTTCGGAGGAGGAGCAGCCCTCATTCCAACGTCTTACTGTTCAAGTTTGAGCAATAAACCAAGAAAGCTGTTTCGGCCATATTCTTCACACCCTAAGCCACGCTATCAATATTCATGTAGTGGTCACATTCTGACCTTCTTACAGTGAGAGTGAGTGAGTGAAGAGAGAGTGAGAGTGAGAGTGAGAGTGAGAGTGAGTGTGAGTCCGCATATGCATATGCATTTGTAACCATAAGCACGTATTTTACCGAATTCGCTCACACTCGCAATAGGAGTGCGAACGCTCTCTCCTTAGCTTAAAGCTTTGATACATGAGATGTGAATGATTAGGACACTTTCTAAAAGAAGAAATATATCATAATGATAAAGAAAATTGCAGTAATTACGACAATAATTACTATGATATGATATAGTCGTTTCGTAATAGAGAGAGATCGTAGTGATAAAACACACAGTAGAATGACTTTCGAGAAATTATGTCCTCAGTGCGCAGATAATGTCGAGGATACAGAGGGCGATTTTTTTAAAAAGCGCAGTCTATAGTGCCATTTGAGTGCCATGACACTTTCGGCGAAGACGACCAGCGGGCGAGTGAGTGAGTAAACGACGATGGAACATGTGACACTAAGCCGAGAACGACGACCGTGATTGCGCAAGAGAACCCCAGCGGGACGACCATTCTAGAACGACTACATCTTACTTATCGTTCGGTCGTCTCAGCGTCTTGGAAGTTATCTTGGCGAGGCAATTTGAGCTCTCCGACGGGCAGCCAGTAGGGTGGAAATGGCGTGCTCGGGATGCAATTGTTTCCCATCCCTCGGGTTGCGTCAGGAGGGCAATTAGTGATATGTAATTGGGTGAATTGCAAGGCATTTAATTACACGGACTCAATAACAGTAATGGCTTTATATTGCCGGGACGAGCAAGGGGCGATGTGGTGATTACTGGGCAAAAGGGTCTGTTACTTTTTTTTCTTTTTTTTCTATTATTACTTCTGCTTCGTTGCAGTTTCAAAGGCAGAGGAGGCTTGCACTTCATGAAAAATGGAGAGATAAGATGATGTGAATGTGTGTGTGTGTGTTTCTGTGTTTATCATGATCAATATCTTTGTTTTTTAGATAGATTGATAAAGACGCGCACAATCGCTCACTTTTTTATGTGATAAATGCATGAATGTATATATATATATATTATATATATATATATATATATATATATATATATATATATATATATTTATATATATATATATATATATATATTTATATATATGTATATATATATATATATATGTATATATATATATATATATATATATATGTATATATATATTTATATATATGTATATATATATATATATATATATATATATATATATATATATATATACATATATATATATTTATATATATATACATATATATATATATATATATATATATATATATATATATATATATATATATATATATACATATATACATATATTATATATATATATATATATATATATATATATATATATATATATATATATATATATATATATATATATATATATATATATATATATATATATACATACACCTTAATTTAGCTGAGTCATCAAAAAAAGACGCTCAAAATACTAAATTATCTGGTTATCTTCGCAGAGAAGTGAGGGAAAATGTTCAAGTGCACATTGAAGCGTGTAGCCGCGCAACATGGAATAGTTGTTTCACATATTCTTACTTGTATGAGGTACTTGTATGGAATGAAACATAATCCACAATAGGGAAATGAACAATAATTCGTGATATTTCGAGGCAGATCGGCTCCCGTACCAGACGTTAAAAAACAAATTAGATCCATTTCGGTTTTGTTTGTCGTCTGGCGAGGAGTCTTACTTAGTCTTACTCGAAACGTGGTATGGTCTTCTGGTTGTTAGTGTGGTTGGATTACGTTTCAACTATGTTTGTCTATTTGTTGATATTAGGTACGTATACATTATACATATATTTTATAGTGCTGGCGCTGTAACTCACGGACACAGGTTGAAAATGCAATGGATAAATGCAAACATACAAAGCGGAATTTATGTGAGGTAGCATTGAGTCCAAATATGCATGCATAGTAAGCATGTATATGCGCATGTATACAAAGATCCTCACACTTGCGTAAATTTATATAACACAGACTTGCATAGATGACGTCGGATGAAGCCTCTTCGTTGAAGGAAGAATGACGGATTTTTTTCCTCTTTCTCTCTGTCTTTTTAGGGTGAGTGAGTAGTTAGATTTAGATTTAGATATTGGCAGAGGGCGAAGGAGAACGCCGGCTTGTTTTTTTTTCTCTTTTTTTTTCTCTTTCTTTTTTAGGGGGGTTGGGGAAGGGTCAGCTGTTTATTTTCTTCTTTTTTTATCTATTCGTTCCGATTTTGTTTCCTTAGGTCCGCTGTGGTTTGTTTACCCGCATGATTTAGAGATATGTGAAACTACATAAATGGGAAAGGATGTAGAAGCTTTTGAAAAAAACTTTTGAAATAATGATTCTAACCAAATTACTGAATGCCTCATAGATCATCGGGGCGTATAGATAGAAACTTTGGGTATGTATGTTATGCATGTATACTGTACATTCACATGTGGATGTACTCACATACAAAAGTTCAGATACACATACCAGAGGTCTATGTATTCATGCAAATACGTACAACTGCGCAAGTGGTCTGTATATGTATGTATGCATGTACGTACAGTTGCGCAAGTGTACACACCAGCAAGGGAAAAGACCGGAGTGCTATTCTCGACTGTAGATCTCGTGTCTCCCGGGAGCTCGTCATCTCTTCTCTGTTACGCAATGCTGCTCTCTCTGAAGCCTGATTAAGTGTGTCAGGAACCACAAAGGGCGTGTTCAGCTTAGTATTATAGTAGGGGAGGGAGGAGGGGGGGTATTGAAAGGAAGGAGGGAGGGGGGTGGGGGGGTAAGGGGATCAAATACCCTGTTGCTGTAGATGTGGCTACGTGCCTTGATGTGGACGTCGCTTTGGCTTTCTGATGGAGGGACGAGGGCGGGAATTAGAAGGGGAGGGAGGGAGAGAGAGAGAGGGAGGGGGGGGAGAGAAAAAAGTATATAAATATCCCAGAAACGTGTGTACGAATAGGATTATGATGACGTACGGTACGATTTCTTATTCCTCCACTTTAGTAGAAGTGACACGCGATGAGAAGTCGGTTTCACGTGCGTCGATGTTGCTACTTCTAACGTCACGTTTTTTTTTGTCCGTATCTCTTGGATGCTGTGGAGTCGTGCCCGAGAAGAGAGACACGGAGATGTGTCGCCGGAATGACAGGATTTAAGAGGAGCTTCTGTGATGGCTGTCCAATCCCTGGAGGGAGGAACATTAGACCTTACCTAAGATTTGAGTTTATGTTTATTATTTCTTTGCTAGTTATTGTATCATTTTTGATGTGGTGGTTAGTTTTATTATTGTTGTTATCATTGCTATTACTAATACTACTACTATTGTTATTATTATTTTTTTTTTTATTACCAATATTGATATTTAATATTAGAATTACTGCCATGTATGTTCTTTATCTTAAATCTGGCCTACATTCAGTATATCAGGATCCATTGTGTGAAACGACAAAAAAAGCTTCTGTAAAGCTCAGAGCTTGCCAATGGTGCCTGGTCTTGATTCGGCGTGATAGATTGACGATTTTACTCTGATTGGGTTTTGAATCGGCATGGGAACGGGGGCGAATCGCTGCTGCTAGGGTAGCTGCGTCATTCTTGCGATCTCTTTTCCTCTCTCTTTTTCTCTTTCGCTCGCACTCTTTCTTTTTCTCTCTCTCTTCTCTCCCTCCCTCTCCCTCCCTCTCCCTCCCTCCCTCTCCTTCCATCCTTGCTATCCCTCTTTCTTTCTTTATTTATTTATTTATTTATTTTCCTCCTCGTTTTATTTTCTCATCACCACCTTTAATTCATTCCTTCAACCCCATATACATTCTCCCGTACGTAGGAACACTCCTCCTTCCTTCTCTCAATTTCTACATCAACTCAGTCTAGCCAAAAGGTCTTCGGTTTCTGCGACTTCTGCGTCGGTGTCGGATGACGGATAAGGGACGGTTGGACGGACGACTATTTTCCTCGCGTCCTCCTCTGTATTTGTTTGCGTGTGTTTGTTTGTTTGTTTGTTTATTTGATGGTTTTGTGTGTGTGTGTTTGTGGGTGGATGTGGGTGTGGGTGTGGGTGGGGTGGGTGGATGGGTGTTTGTGTGTGTGTGTGTGTGTGTTTTGTGCGTGTGTGCCTGTCTGTATGTCTGTGTCTTGTCACATTGACGGCGAGAACACATGTGTCTCTCACGGGTCAGTGACGTCATACGAACACGCCTAGAAAGGGGGTGGTAGAGGGGGGGGGACTGGAGGGTGTGGATGGGAAGAGGTGGGGGGTGGGAATGGCATTAGGAGAGATGGTAATGGAGTGGGGGAGGGGGAGGGGGAGAGGGGGAGAGGGAGGGGGGGGGGGTTGAAATGGAGTTAAGTGAGTCATGGATCGGGTTTTCTGTTTGAACTCGATCTCCGGAATAAAACGTGACTTGCTGGAAATGGCGAGAGGGAAAGGCTCCACGTGACTGCTGTGTTTGGTTCTTGTTCGTCGTTATTATTGTGATTCCGACACATTATCGCCATCACATCGCTTCCGAGTCATCGTATTGCAATTGATTTATATATATATATATATATATATATATATATATATATATATATATATATATATGTGTGTGTGTGTGTGTGTGTGTGTGTGTGTGTGTGTGTGTGTGTGTGTGTGTGTGTGTGTGTGCATGTATGTGTGTGTATGTCTATATATGTATATTTATATATATATACACATACACCCCCCCCACTCACACACACAAACACACACAAACACACACACACACACACACATATACATACACATGTATACATACATACATACATACTTACACACACACACACACACACACACACATACACATAAATATATATATATAAAGCAATTGCAAATACGATGACTCGGAAGCGATGTGATGGCGATAATGTGTCGGCATCACAATAATAACGATGAACAAGAACCAAACACAGCACTTATAAAAATGCATATCCATACATACATTCCTATTACATGCATACATACTGGACATTCAGATGCTTGTGTGTGGTATTTTACACCTCGCACGTGTTTCGTCGAGTTCGTTCACACTTGTAATATGAGTGGGAAGCTCTGCCACTCCCTCTCTCCCTCTCTCTCTCTCTATCTCTCTCTCTCTCTCTCTCTCTCTCTCTCTCTCTTCCCTCTCCCCCCTCTCTCTCTCTCCCTCTCTCCCCTCTCTCTCTCTCTTCCCTCTCCCCCTCTCTCTCTCTTTTCCCTCTCCCCCTCTCTCTCTCTTTTCCCTCTCCCCCCCTCTCTCTCTTTTCCCTCTCCCCCCTCTCTATCCCCCCGTCTCCCTCTCTCCCAGTTCTCTCCCCCCGCTCTCCCCCTCCCTTTCTCCCCTTCTCCCCCTCTCCCCAGCAACTGTGTTTATGGACTCACCTGAGGGAGAATTAGGCAGGTGGGTGAACTAGAACTGGTTGCGTTGCGGCGGCAGACTGATGGCACTCCATCCCTCCTGCAACCCCCCCCCCCCTGTCTGCTTCGTATTTGCTTACATGAACTGTTGATATGTGCCTTTGTATTCTCTCTCTCTCTCTCTCTCTCTCTCTCTCTCTCTCTCTCTCTCTCTCTCTCTCTCTCTCTCTCTGGTTGACATTGCTATTGCGTTTATAGTTGATCTCTTTATCGGAAAATGCAAATTTGGCAAAAGAGTCTAAAATGACTTTAGGTTTTATTTTACGTGGCAGTCGACCGTCCGAGCGCCAGGTGCGGTTGTACCCTACACTGCGCCTATAGGCCCGAGGGGAAAAAGCCAGGTAGGAAAGGGAGTAGAGGGGAAAGGGGGAGGTGCAAATTAGGAAAAGGTGGTAGTAGAAAAAGAGGAGATGAGAGAAGAGGGAAGGGTGGTATAAGTTGGTAAAGGGGAGAAGGAGAGGGGAGAAGCCAGGTGAGGGAGGGAATGGAGAACAAAGAGGGGAAAGGATCGAAGGAGGTGGAGGTTTGAAGGGGACGAGTTATCAGAGGGGAGAGATCTGAAGGAGCTTATGTAACTCATCTAATGGGAAAAGGATTTAGGGCATCGAGTAGAAAGGATATCCTGAAGGGGAAGAGGATGGAAGGAATAGAGTGATAAAGATGGAAAGAACGAGGGTTAAAGGACCTAAGTAGACTTTGCTAGACGAGGGGAGAGATTTGCAAGAAGAGAAAAATACATATTTGTATTGTAGAGGTTGAGATTGAGTAGATAAAGTGAAAGATGAGATAGGGAAGGAAAACAAAGGGGAGGTATATGGCCGTTCTCTCTCTCACTCACTCACTCACTCTCTCTCTCTCTTTCTCTCTCTCTCTCTCTCTCTTCCCCTTACCTCTCCCCTTCCCCTTCCCCGTCCCCTTACCTCTCCCCTTCCCCTTCCCTCTCCCTCCCCCCTCCCTCCCCCCTCTCCCTTTTCTCCCTCCCTCCATCTCCTTCTTCATCTCCTCTCTCTCTCCTTTCTCCCTCCTTCGCCTTCCCTCTCCCTCTCCCTCTCCCTCCCCTTAACGCCGCCTTTCGCCCTTAGATCCCGCACGCGAGGCTAGAGTGACCCTCGCTTGATTGCTTGGCGAATGAATACATTAAAAAAAGAAGGCGGGAGACTGTCGTTAAGATCTCAAGGATTTGGGAATTTCAAGGACTGGCTTGTGAGAATTGCGTCGAGTGGGTTTCGTTGCGTTTCGTTGTTCCTTTTCGTCGCCTTTCTTCTTCCTCTCCCGTCTTCTTTTTCTATCTTCTCCTTTTTTTTCTTTTTCTTCCTGTTTGTTCGTCGTCTGCTTCAGCTTCTTCTTCTTCTTCCTCTCATTTTTTTTCTTGTTCGTCTTCTCCGTCTTCTCCGTGTCCTTCTCCTTCTTTTTCTTTTTGTTTTGTCTTCTGCTTCTTCTTCTTCGTCTCCTCATTCTTTATCTCCTTCTCCCACTTAATTGTTCATCGTTTTCTTCGCCTTCTCCATCCAATTCAAGAATAAGTTTTAAATGAATACGATCTGAAAATGTGATGATATTGAAAATATAGTCAAATGCAGTACCTGCTCGATAGATGTATAAATTCCATCAATTAAAAACGGGTATCAGATTGTATCCTTGATAGATAAGAGCCAATCCACCCACTGCGTCCAGAATCAGATTTCAAGCTGTATATCACGTCTTCTATGTACATAACCTACATAAAAGACTTGAAGAGGCAATGTGAACTGACCATAATTTATCATGCCTCTTCCACGAAAACACCAGGTCCTTTGAAGGAGAGTATATGCATACACATGCACACAAGGGTACATGTACTCGCACGTATATATACACATGGCAGCGGACATACCGGCGTACAGACGAGTAAAGGAAAAACATCCGAGAATTTATAGACGTCGAGAAAATGGGAAGGAAGGAAAGGTTTTTTTTTTTAGAGAGTAAAGACGAAATAGTCCAAGATTAGAAATACGGAGACGAAGAGAGTAGAACTGGGTTAGAGAGAGATTGAAGAAGAAGAAGGGAAAGGAAAGAAAAGGGGAAAGATGGAGAAGGATGGGAAGAAGAGGGAAAATAATAATGATTTAGATGATAATAATGATAATTATTATTATTGTTATTATTATTATAATAAGAAAATGAAAAGGAGGAGAGAGAAAAACGAAGAAAAAAGCAAGATAAAAAAGGAGGTGGAGGACAAGTAAAAAGAGAAGAAGAAGAAGAAGAAGAAGAAGAAGAAGAAGAAGAAGAAGAAGAAGAAGAAGAAGAAGAAGAATAAGAATAAGAAGAAAAAGAAGCAGAAAACCCTTCCTTGTCAAAGAGCTTCGAGACGCCAGGTTATATCACGCCCTCTTAACGGTTCTCCGAGCGGGGCGGCAGGAACATGAAGAGGCGTCCGCATTTAGCCTCGCGATCTGAGCCTCCTTGTACCTTGGTTGGGGAGGTGGGGGTGGAGTAAGGGTGAAGAGGGGAGGTGAGGGGAGGAAGGAAGAGGGAGAGGGGGTTGTGGAGGGGAGAGGAGGGGAGGAAAGAAGGGGGAGAGGGGGTTGTGGAGGGGAGGAGAGGTGAGGCAATAAAAGACGGGTAAAGGAGGTTGGAAGAGAAAATGCGAAGGGGTGGGGAAGGTGGTGAGGAAATGAGGAGGTCCGAGGAGAAAAGGGGAAGAAGGAAAGGAAGAAAAAGAGAAGAAGAAAAGGGGGAAGGGGAGGTAAAGATCCTGCTGGCGTATATGATCAACATCGTAACTCAAGGAAGTCCTTGAGCCATCCTGGAATCTTCATTTTGTTTTCTTTCATTTTTCTTTGGATCTTGTTATCCTTTGCTTCATTTTTTCTTTCTTTCTTTCTTTCATTCTCTCTTCGCCTTTTCTTTCCATTTATTTTTTATTTTTTACCTGGTCAATAACCGTGAAGGTTGTCTAGTCTGAGCGACGACCATATTGGGATTAGGGTTAAGGTGCCATTTATTTCTCCGTTGTCTCGAGTTTACGTTATTTTTCGGTGTCACTTATTTTATTTGTTTTATTTTTTTAATTTATCTTGTTTTGTTCTATTCACTGCCTTCCATTTACGTGTCTTGGTCTAGGCGGTGCTTGAAGCGTGCTTGCAGTGCAATGCGGGGAACGTGTCGGTGTGTGTTTTCTTTTTCATTATCTTCAGTGCTTTTTTTTATCCTCCTCTTTCTTATTCTTCTTCATATTCTCTTCTTTCTTATTCTTCATGTTCTTCTCCTCCTTCATCTTCTCTTTCTCCTACTCCTCTCCCTCCTCCTCCTACTCCTCTTCCTCCTCCTCCCCTCCTCCTCCTCCTCCTCCTCCTCCTCCTCCTCCTCCTCCTATCCCCCCCCCTTCCCTCTTATTCAAGAGCGTCGCCGGTTACCGAGGGTAAGGTCGGTTACCCTGGCAACACCTCCTCGGAAGGCTTAGCGGAGGAATGAGGAGAGACAAGAGGCTCTCAGTTCATCGCGCGCGCCCAGTCGTGTACTCTTTCAGGGGTGGAGGGGGGTGGAGGGGTGGGGGTTAAGGGGCGGGGGGGGGGGGGGTCTGTGTGTGTGTGTGTGTGTGTGTGTGTATAAGGTGTGTGTGTGTGTGTGGGTGTGTGTGTGTGCTCGTTTTTGTGCGGGGGGGTTGTTTTTTTGTGTGTTCGTGTGGGAGGTTGGTGTTTTTGTGTGTTCGTGTGGGAGGTTGGTGTTTTTGTGTGGGTCAGTTTGTTTGTTTCTGTGAGCTTGTGTATGTATATGTATATGTATATCTATATCTATATCTATATCTATATGTATATCTATATGTATATGTGTATATATGTGCCTGACCCAGTATCTATCGTCGCGTATGTGCGCGTGTTCTTGGATGAGTTGTATGCGAGTCGTACCAGCGGCCTACGCCTCTGCTGGAAGCGTAGAAAGTACACCGAGAAGCAAGGTCAGGCGTGATCTGCTCGTTCGTAGACGTGTGACCTCTGGTGGGATTTGGGCGTCAAGTAGAATGGGGAGGGGAAAGTGTTGGGGCGGGGGAAGGGGGAAGGGGGAGGAGGAGCGAGGTGGGAGAGGGAGAGAGAGAGGGTAAGGGTGAGAAAAGAGATAGAGGAATGAATGAAGACCAGAGGGAACGGCGGAGAAGAAGAGGGGAGAGGGAGGAAGGGTGAAGAGGTAAAAGGGGAGAGAGACCGATAGTTAAGAAAGCATAGAAAGAAGGAAAGGAGAGCAAAGAGAAAAGGTAAAATGAAATCCAGAAAAAATAGAGATAAACAAAGAAGGAAAAAAAATATGAGTAGAACGAAAAAAAAGGAGGGAGATAAACGAGAAAGGGGGAAATAAATAGAGATAGAGATGGAAAGAGGCTGTAGCATATCTCCCCACTCGCCCATGAGTTACTAGGATCAACCCCCACCCCCACCCCCACCCACGGGCAGCTATGGGTCCGGCCGTGCCAAGTCGTCTCAAAGTTGGCATGCCTCCGCGCCCTCCGTCATACGCCCTGCATGCCATCTGCTCTTACGGGCGGTGCGACTCTGGTGGGGCCTTAAACGACGGCCGCTTTCGGTCCGGTTGTGGCTTATGCGGTGGATTAGATGGGAGGTTTTACGTTTTCACTTTTTTTTTGGGGGGATGATTTGTCTTTGTACTTGTAGTGGTGGTAGTGGTAGTAGTAGTTGTAAAAGTAGTAGTAGTAGTAGTGAAAGTAGTAGTATTAGTAGTAAAAATAGTAGTAGTAGTAGTAGTAATATCGAGATTAGGATTATTATGGGTTATTATGACCACAACTACAATCCACATTCGTCATGTTATAGTTATCATTTTTGCTGTTTGCATTAGTATCGTTATTGTTGTCATTATCATTATCATCGTCATTGGCATCATTATTACTGTTGTTATTTTTATCATCATTGTTGTTTTAACTATTATCACTGTTAGCATTATTATCATTACTTCTGTCGATACCACCTTGACGGCTACTATTGCCATCATCGTTATCATTTCTGCTATCATGAAATTTGATGTTGCCGCCGCGACTAGTATTACCTCTACCGCCATCATTCCCACCACCATCACCATCACTATCATCACTACCACCACCTCTACTACCACCATCACTACCACCACCACCATCACTACCTCTACCTCCATAACTACCTCTACCAGCATCCCCACCATAACTACCACCACAAAAACAAACGATATCCCATCATATCAGACAAACCGCTATTATCTCCTCTGTCCTGTTCTAACGATATTTTTTTTTCTCCCTTCAGGTAAGACTCCTGTGACACGTGATAGTAATGACCTGTACGTGCTGGCAGGCCAAGGTAAGGTACGGTAAGGTGAGCAGGGCGGTGATCGTGCCTGCAGAACCTGTTGTTGGGGGGTGGGGGGGAGGGTGTTGTGGGGTTGGGGTGCTCTGTCTGTTGGCTAGGTGCTGCCTTTGGTTTTGTTGTTGTGATTGGTAGTTTTTTTTTTTGACGTGGATGGTATTAGTTTTATTATAAGTATCATTATTGTGATTACTTCTGTTGTTAGTGTTACTATTTATGTTGTTATTATTATTATTTTTTTAATATATCATCTATTATTATTATCATTGTTATCATTTTCTTGACTTTCATTTCTTTCATTATTATCATGCTATTATTATTTTTTTATTAGTATTACAATTGATAGTCTTTTTTTAAAACTTAATTTCTCTCATTATTGTTTTCATACTGATAGGTATGGTAGTGATGGTGACTCTTTTAAGTGTGAGAAAAAGAAAGAAAGAAAGAAAGAAAGGGGAGATGGAAGGAAGGAAGAATGACCGGATGGATGGATAAAAGCACAGATAAATGGATGGATGGATGGATAGAGGCATAGATAAATGGTTGGATGGATGGATAGATGGATAAATGGATGGCGGGAGGGAGAAGAGCAGACTAAACGTGGTAAGAAAAGAGCAAGGGATCAAATACGGAGAGGAAGAATTATAGGAGTAAGTGGAAGACAAGAGACGGAAGCGAAAGAGTAAGAATGAAGAAAAAAAAGAAAGAGGAAGAGAAGAAGAGACGGAGAAGGAGAACTTAAGAGGGCAGAAGATTAGTAGACAAGGAGGGTGGGGGGGGGCGAAGGTCAACCCAGCGTTTGTGCTCCAGCTGCAGTCCGTCTATTCAACGCTTACTGACATTTTCAAAGGTTGCGGAACTCGGCCCCGGAGTTGAATGGCAAGGTCCTTAATACTACCGCCTGCTAAAGGAATTGCTAATGAAATTTTTTTTTTTTTTTTTCATTCTCTGTCTCTCTTAATTTTTTTTCTTTTTTTTCTCTTTTCTGTTCTCTCTATTTTTCTCTCTTTCTTTTTTGGTCGTTTCTCTCTTTTCTTCTCTTTGCCTTACCCCTCCTCTCTCTCCGCTCTCTCCTCTCCTCTCCTCTCTTACCCTCTCCCTCTCTCTCTCTCTTTCCCTCTCCCTCCCCCTCTCCCTCCCCCTCCCCCTCCCCCACCCCTTCCCCCCACCCTTTCTAGGAGCCTAGAGATAGGAGCCCCTACAAAAATATGGTCAATTGTAAGCTTAGGATATAAGAAAAAATACCAAGAAGACTTGTTGATTGCTTTATTTGTTTAATTTATACGTTAAGGATGTTGGAGTGAGGGCTGCTCCAGTGCTCCTCCTCCACCCGTGTCTCAAGTTGTTGCTCCAAGCCCCCCCCCCCCCCAGGGAGTCTCCCCATCGCGTTGTATGGCATGTGACAAAGGGAAGTGGCATGTAACAAAGAGAAGTGAGGAAGGAAGTGTTATTTCGATGCTCTGCTCTTGGGCAAAGGGAAGGACGACGGCGTGGCACTGGTGTGTGTAGTGGGGCAGGAAGAGATGAGATGGTCAACAGGCGGACCAGCGAACAAGGATTTGTGTTTGTGTGTGTGGGTGGGCGTGTGTGTGTGTGTGTGTGTGGGGGCCTGTGCCTGTGTGGAGGGCTGTGTGTGTGGGGTTGTTTGTGTGTGTGTGTGTGACAAATCGAGTGACGTGCAAGGTCATATGAATAGGATGAATAGTACATGCTGATGATTGTTATATAGAATAGTTGAAGTGTACAGATTGCAATGATATTCAATGGGAATAATCATGGCAACAAAAAATATTATTAAAAGTAGCAGAAAAGGTGATATATTCAAGGGACATAACTCAATTGCACACACACACACACACACACACACACACACACACACACACACACACACACACACACACACACACACACACACACACACACACACACACACACACACACACACACACACACACACACACACACACACACACACACACACACACACACACACACACACACACACACACACACACACACACACACACATACATACCTACCCTCTCTCTCTCTCCCTCTCTCTCTCTCTCTCTCTCTCTCTCTCTCTCTCTCTCTCTCTCTCTCTCTCTCTCTCTCTCTCTCTCTCTCTCTCTCTCTCTCTCTCTCTCTCTCTAACTAACTAACACTAACACTAACACTCATCTCCTATCTTCTCTCTCCTCTTTCTCCTCTCCCTCTCCCTCTGTATCTGTCTTTTTTTCCCCTACCCCCTATCACCCCCTTTCCCTCTCTCCCTCCCTCCCTCCCTCTCCATCTCAGTATCCGTCTGACCAACCCTGTCGGTCGATAAGCCTTGACTGCCAAGTAATGGGTGGTGGCCTTGGCAACGAGCTTGATGCTGGAACGCGGTCCGACTCGATAGAATGCAGCTTTTGGTGTGTACATGTGTGTGTCTGTGTATATGTGTGTATGCTTCTGTGCGTGGGGTTTGGTGTATTCATTGGTAACATGGGCAGGGACGATGGAAAGGGGGTGGGGAGAGGGGAGAGGGGAGAGGATTGCAACGTCGTGATTTCTTAAGAATTTCCCTGTCAGAATGTGTCGTGTCGTGGAGGTAAACAAGTCACATACACCGCGCTGTTGGTTCCATTCGTGACTTGACTTGCTGGTATGTCTGTGTGCCTGTGTCGGTCCTCTTTTGCTTTGAGTGTTTGCGGTTGCGCGTGCAATTGAAATCTCTCAAGGATTCGATACGCATTTCCAGAATTTCGGGAGCCATTGTTTCGTAATATACCATTGCCATCCAAGAGGTCCTGTAACCCTACCCCTTCCTTCCATCAATGAAACATTGTACCTACTATGAGCGTTGGAGTTGGTAGTTGAGCGGCATAGTAGCATGAACGCCGTCGATTTGTATCAGTGTTGTGAAATCTGTTATGAATTAGAACTCTTGTTCAGTACAGTAAGGTTTGTTTATACGAACAAGATTCATTTCCGGAAAGGACTCGATAGGGACTGATCGAGTCCCCCTGAATCCAGGAACCGCACCGCCCGCCCGCCCAGTCAGTCCCCTCGACGAGCAGGACAAGGGACACCGACGCTAGGGCACCGGCGGAGGCGGACGTGACGAAATCCACGGCGATAACAAACAGCCGACCGATAGCGACAGCAGCCGGATCTGTTTCCCCGCAAGCAGTCCTTCCGTCGCGACGCGTGGCTCTGGCGTTTGCTCTGTTGTTGTTGTATTGTTGTTGAGACCGGATTTAAAATGCAGAGGTTGTTTTGGTCGATGTTAGTGACGGCGAGACAAGGGTGGTTGTAGGAGGAGGGAGGAGGAGGGGGGGAGGGGAGGCAGGTCAAGGCCTTGCATTGTGATCAGCGTAACCAACCGCCCATGTGGCTGGCTACAGTGGGAGTGGATCCTTCTTGTGAATTTTTTGTTTACATTTACATTCACAATATTGACAACAATTTAGGAATTTTCTTGTCGGCTTACTTTAAAAAAGAAATTCTAAAGCACCTCTCTTTCTTTCTCTTTTTTTTCTCTTTCCTTCTCTATTGCTCTCCTCTTTGTTTTCTCTCTCTCTCTCTCTCTCTCTCTCTCTCTCTCTCTCTCTCTCTCTCTCTCTCTCTCTCTCTCACTCTCTCAAACCCCCTCCCCCGAAATTCCCCCCCCTTACCCTCCTATCCCCTACCACTGCTCCCCCCCCCCATCCCACTCCATCTCTCTCTCTCTCTCTCTCTCTCTCTCTCTCTCTCTCTCTCTCTCTCTCTCTCTCTCTCTCAAACCCCCTCCCCCGAAATTTCCCCCCTTTCCCTCCTATCCCCTACCCCACCCCACCCTTGTCCTTTGCCTTGTGGGTATAAGAGGGAAGGACAACGTGAGAATTGGGTTGCCGATGATGGTGCCACATGACTGACTTAGTGGCACCACTAACTTTTATCATTGAGAATGTCCATGAAGCAATTAGTTTCATGTCTGTTATTATTAGAAAAAAATGCTTTCTACTGGCCAGTCTTAAAAAAAAAGGGCATTAGCTCGCTGTTCTGGCCAGTCATTTGTTATTGAAGGAACGGCTAGTGAGACCGCGTTAGAGTTTCATAAGGGGGGAGGGGGGGGGGGGCAGGAGAGGGGCATCTATGCTTTATGGAAGTGGTTTGTTGAGGCTCTTGCCTTTCGCGGACTCTCCGGATTTAGCTTGCTGTACTGATTGTGTGTGTGTGTGTGTTCTTTTATCGTAGGCTTGTAATTTTATGGAATTATTTGTTTATTTATCTATTTCCTCTTCGTCTCCTTCTTCTTCTTCTTCTTCTTCTTTTGTCTCCTTCTCCTTCTTCTTCTGCTTCTTTTTGGTCTTCTTCTGTGCTAATTTTATGGTACCCCCCTCCCCCCCGCCGCAAAAAAATAGGAAAATTGTGAAACAGCTTAGCGTAAAAGTAGCACAACTATTAGGAAAAAAAAACAGTATAGCTAGTTGGGTGGGGGGGATTGCGTGGGGTGGGGGTAGAGTTGTGGGTGGGGGAGGGTAGCGTACGGGGTATGGGGGTGTACTGTGTATCTGTGCTGTACGTGAGGGGCTTCAGCTTAGAGCTTAAGCTTTGGGCACTACGGGGCCTACATCTGCCTGGGCCACGTGATTCTTTTGGGGAGGTGAACATACCCTCAGCTGAAAGGCTCATTGCGGATTAGAAGAAAACTTATTATTAATTTTATTGTAGTTGCTGTTATCAGTAGGACTATCATTATCAGTATTACTATTATTACTATTATTATTACTATTATTATTATATTATTATTATTATTATTATTGTTACTATTATTATTATTATTACTATTATTGTTATCATTATTAACATAATCATCATGATATAATTTAAACGAAAAAGAAACATCCTAATTAATAAGGGTCGACGAAGGTAATGAAAAAGGGAGCGTGTTGTTGCGTCGCACCTGTTGCCCTTGCCTCATGGTGCTGACGCTTCTCATGGCGAAAAGTGAGGCGTTAGCAGCATCAGAAGCGTGGCGTGGCTTGACTATTTACTTAGTTTTCTCCTGAAAGGCTTTTCTGGCTGGCTTGATTAAGCCTCTCCGACACTCAGGCCGTCCGACGTCCGTCATCCACACCATCCTGGGCGAGGCTGTGGGATCTTATGACCGTACCATAAACAGCGAAGACTCGTTGAAAGTCTGGGGGCATGAGTGCTCAAGATTTCTTCTTCACGAGGCGGTCACGTGAACAGCAACCAACCGACCTACCCCCTTATTCAACGTGGATGCCCCTTAGCATACCCCACGACCTGCCTTTGACTGCCCTTGGTCCATGGGCATGCGTCCTTCGTGGTGACATTACACAGTCTCTTTTTTCTTCTTTTTTCTTCTTCTTTCTTTATTTTCCCCCCTTAGCTAGAGTTTTTGAGATGGCTTTTGTTTTCCTTGCTCTCCTTCCGCGGTTTACTAAAAGGACCTCCTTATGACCTCCGTCCCGTAGGATTCTTGGCCCTGCGCAGTCTGTGCAGCAGTCGTTCATGTACGGGGCCCCCCTCCCCTCCCTCCCTTGGCTCAAAAAAATTGTCAGATCAAACGCCCCCGAAATGCACATACCCGAGTGCATAATGATAAGCCCGACCCTTTTATCAACAGCCGTATAAACGGACCACACACAATACGGAGGGAGATGATAGAGAGTGCGATTTCGTCATATCGAGGCGAGGGGAGAGGACCGACCCCAGCCGCCCGACCGCCCGCATGGCAAGGTGGCACATGTATTACATATTATACGCATCGGCTCGGTCATATCAGAGAGAAACATCCTGTTGATACGTCCACGCGGATGGGTCGGTTGCGGGCACTTGAACTCGCTCGCACCGAGTAATCAATACCAGAGGTGCAGCTGGGGCATGGAGGGTCAGATTGGGGTCGGCTTATGGTGGGAATTGCATTGCTTACGCTGGTCACTTGCTCTCTTGAAGGTGGTCGCGGTGCCTGCTATTTGTCTTATTACCATTTTGTCCTTGTCTTTGTCCTTGTTGTTGTTATTATTGTTTGTTGTTATTTTTGCTAGTGTTATTATCATTATGATGAGGAGGATTATTGTTTATGATATTATATTTATCATTATTATTGTTGTTGTTGTTCTTATTGTTATTGTCATCGCTAGCATTGTCATCGTCATTATTATTTTTAATACTAATATTACTATTGATGTTATTGATATTATTATTATTATTATGTGTATTATTTTTTTATTATTATTACTATTATTATTGATAATATTATTACTAGTATTATTAATACTATTACTATTATTTCTATTAATGCTAATAATATCATGATTATTTGTTATAGAAGTCTTGGACTTTACATGGCTTCTGGATACAATAGAATTTCATTATCAGTGTGGCATGGAAACTCTGTACGTAATTGAGTTGTTTCTTGCATCGGATTTTGTCTTGATTCTTTTGTATCGAATTCCGAGACACGCACTGCTGCCCAGATTTCTCCAGGTGAAGGTTTTATTTTCTCCTAGTGCGAATCGGCGTCTCAGGGGATCGCATTTCCTTGAAGACGAACCAGTTTGAGGAGAGACGATCCCAAGACGGACGACGGACTTCGCAAACCCCTCTTCTGCTCTGCTCTTTGCTTTCTTTCTCTCTTTCTCTCTCTCATACACACACACACGCACACACACACACACACACACACACACACACACACACACACACACACACACACACACACACACACACACACACACACACACACACACACACACACACACACACACACACACACATACACACACACACACACACACACACACACATATATATACACACACACACATACACACACACACACACACACACACACACACACACACACACACACATATATGTATATATATATATATATATATATATATATATGTATATATATATATATATATATATATAATATATATATATATATATATATATATATATATATATATATATATATAATATATATATATATATATACATATATATATATATATATACATATATATGTATATATATATATATATATATATATATATATATATATATATATATATATATATATATTTACACACACACATCTGAGTAAAGGAACCTTCAAAATAAAAATATACAATAAACTGCAAGTCGTATGACCTCACTGCCTTTCGTAAGGGCTTATTGTGTAACGCCAGCCTGTGTTATCGTTGCAGGCTCCATATGTGCAATGTCCTCTGGTCATATACCTCGCCAGCACCATCATTATCACCATTATCCGTCTTCGTAATGCAGCCTCCGTTTGAAAGAGGTCGTTCCCGGATTTCATAACTTTTGAAAAAAAAACGGGAACATGAGTTCAGATATTTTAAAAATGAACTTAAAAAAAAAAACAAAAAAACTCGACCCATACACAAATACACAAGATAAGCGACTTTCGGGGCCGTCTCCCTCCGTCTCTTGGAAAGGCATTTACCCTGAATTCGTCTTACGCAAATGTTGCAGGATAAAATATGGCTGGAGGAGTTGTGCACCTAGTGAAGCCAAGACACAGATAAGGAGCAAGAGCAGGCGAAGGAGGTGCGTAGTTAGATGATAACGTGAGAGAGATAAGGATTACGGGTGGATGTGGTTATAGAAGCTGCTTGACAGGATATTCAACCTAAGAGAAAGGTGTGTTTGAATAAAAAAAAGAAATAAAGAAATATAGTATTGATTTCAAGATTATTCTTCATTGTGGACGTAGGCGCGTGGGTGTTTGTTTGTGTCTGTGTGTGTCTCCTTGTTTTATTCAATATCCTTAGTCACCGCACCATTATTTTATCAGGATAGGGTAAGGAGAGAAAGAGGAGGGGGTGATGACGAGGCGGAAGTGACCGAGCCGCCTTGGACCGAGGCATCACATCCTGTACCGCCTTTCTGCAAAGTTCCTCTTGAATTAACTCCTCTTCTTCCTCGAGACAAACGAAGAGGTCGGAATGATATTTATGATAAATAAGAGAGAGAAAAAAATGAAGGAAGAGAGTAGAAATGAAGTAAAAGTCTGGGGGAAAGGAGAAAGAAAGGAAAGCGAATGGCGGTTGAGGCGTTGCCATGACAACCGCGCCTGTTGAGTACACATGTACCGAGGCCATGAGTCAAAGCCGCGGTGTTCCCGCAGCTCCTTTGTCTGAAATATGCTCATTCTGTCACTTGTTTTTAGGTCTTCTTTCGCAACAACACGAGGGTTTTGATGCAGCTATTGTTAAACACGCATTATTGGTGTGTTAAATACATATGATATATATTTATTTGCTGTAGTCAGTTACTTTACATAGATGCATATATAAAGATAGGAGCACTCGTGTTTACTATCAAAATGTCTGCCGGTATCAGTACCGCACCTACATCGAAATATCTTAATGGTGTGTATGTACGTGCTATGCGTGTGCGTGTATGTTTTTTTATTATTATTATTATTAAATGATTTTGCTTTAGAACATGCTTTTAAATATTTTCTCTTTTGAAATATTAATGATGACACGATAAATTTCCAGGGTTTTCCATCGCAGCTTTTTCATCTTGAGGGAGAATAAAGTCAACATATTACCATTTGAAAGTAATCCGAGCATGTTATGTGCTTGCGAGAATGTGCAGTGTTCATTCTCCTCTGTATGTTGCCCCCTCTTGCGCCAGGAAACCCGTGTCACTATGGGGAGATTGTTGGTGTTGGCTGAGAATAGAGCTTTTTCTTCCTCCTCTTCTTCTTCTTCTTCTTCTTCTTCTTCTTCTTACTGTTCCTCTTCTTCCTTTTCTTTTTCCTTTTCTTCTTCTTCTTCTTACTGTTCCTCTTCTTCCTTTTCTTCTTCTTCTTCTTACTGTTCTTCTTCTTCCTTTTCTTTTTCCTTTTCTTCTTCTTTTTCTTCCTTTTTTATTATATTTCTACCTTTTCATCTTTTTTTTTCTTCTCTTTCTCCTCCTCCATTCCTCTTATTCCTCTTCTCCTTTTTGTCCCTCTCTTCTCTTACTATTCTTCCTTTTCTCATTCTCCTCCCTTCTCATCCTAATTACCCTTTCAGTTTTTCTTTCACCGTCTCCTACCCTCGCTATTTCTCTCTCCCACTCCCCCCCTTCCCTTCCTCCCCCTCCCCCCTCCCCTTCCTCCCCCTCGCGCATCTACCCACGTGCTGTTAGTCGAGCAGTAGAGGCAGTGATGTTACTGTGATGAACCTCGGTGCAACAGTCCATTAGTTTTGCCTGCAAGACCGTTGACTCTGACACGCACACACGCACAAACATCCACACATATAGACACACAGACGCCCTCTCTCTCTCTCTTTCTCTCTCTCTCTCTCTCTCTCTCTCTCTCTCTCTCTCTCTCTCTCTCTCTCTCTCTCTCTCTCTCTCTCTCTCTCTCTCTCTCTCGCTCCTTCGCTCCTTCCCTCCCCCGCTCCTTCCCTCCCCCCTTCTCCCTCTCTCCCTCCTTCGCTCCTTCCCTCCCTCTCTCCCCCTCTTTCCTTCCCTCCCTCTCTCCCCCTCTTTCCTTCCCTCCCTCTCTCTCCCTCTTTCCTTCCCTCCCACTCCTCCCCCTCCTTCCTTCCCTCCCTCTTTCCCCCTCGCTCCTTCTCCCCCTCCCATTCCCTCCCCTCGGTGGCTTCTCAACACGTGGCTTTCCTTTCTCTCCCTTTCTGGCTTTCATCTCCCTTTCTCTCCTTTCTCCATCCTTCCCTTGTTATCATTCAGTCCTGTCGCTTACCCCTTCGTCATCGTTCTTTCCCTCGATTTTCTTCTCTTTTATAATTACTTTGCTTCTGTTTGACACTCACTGTCTTCATCTCCGCTTGCTTTTGCAATTCAGCATGCTCCCTTTTGTTACGTTCTTTCTCTCTAGTCTTCTCTTTTTCTTCTCTTTCTTTCTTTTCCTCTCTCGTCTCATTACTCTCTTTTTCTTTCTCTCTTCTCTCCCCTTTATTTATTTTTCTCTTCTCTATTTTTCTTTCTCTTCCCTCTACTTCTCTCTCTCCCTCTCTCTGTACTCCGTATCCCTCTTTTTTTCCTTTTCGTTTCTCTCTTTCTCTTCCCCTCTCCCCTGTTCTCCTTCCTCTCCAATCCCTAATCCGGGATGGGTGGAAATGGACTTACGTAAACGGTTCTCTCTCTCGAGTCTCCCTCTCCTTACCCCTCCACTCGTCCCCCCCCCTTTCCATCCAAACCCTCTACCCTCCTCCTTCCCTCCTCCCTCCTCCTCCCTCCGCCCTCCTCCACCCTCCGCCGTACCGGGCAGCCACCGCCACCATGTGAAAGTCGAGTCTCTCACAAAGAGCAGCCAAGTGCATGTGCACCGAACGCGGTGGTGCCCCTCCCCCCATACTCCTCCCCCTCCTCCCTCCCACCCGTCTCCGCCGCCTCGTCCCTTGTTCCTCCCTCCCTCCCTCCCTTTCCTCTGTTTCTCTCTCTCTCTCCCTCCCCCTCCCCCTCCCCCTCCCCCTCTCCCTCTCTCTCCCTCTCTCTCCCTCTCTCTCGCTCTCGTCCTCTCTCCCCCCCCCCCCCCTCTCTCTCTCTCTCTCTCTCTCTCTCTCTCTCTCTCTCTCTCTCTCTCTCTCTCTCTCTCTCTCTCTCTCTCTCTCTCTCTCTCTCTTACCTCTCCCTCTCCCTCTCCCTCCCTCTTCTCCCTCTCCCTCCCTCCCACGTCTCACCATCTCCCCCCCTCCCCCTACGTCCCACCATCTCCCCCCTCCCTCTCCAATCAGTCCTTTCTCCCCCCCCCTCTCCCCCGCCCCCCCTATCCCCCAAACACAGATCCCTTCCCACCTCCTGTCATATTCCCCCCCTACCCCCCCTACCCCCCCTACCCCCCTCCCCGTTGGCTCTCTCACCTTGAGCCTTTTCTCGGCCGCTTGTTTGCTTTCCTTCCCTTGGGCTGTGCTTGCTTCCTCGATTCCGCGCTGTGTAGACTGCATGGTATGTGGAGGTGAAATATTGTCTATGTGGCTGATTTTTAAGGATTATTGGTGCTGTTGTTGTTTTGTTGTTGTTGTTGTTGTTTTGTTGTTGTTGTCGTCGTCGTAATCAGCATTGTTAGTGTTGTTGTTATTGTTTTTGTCATTATTGTTATTGATATTGTTTAGAGCATTTTTTTTAATTAGCATTATTGCTATTACTATGATTATTGGTATTGGAATTAGCATTATTATTATTGCTGTTTTTGGTATTACCATTGTTATTGTTACTACTATTATTTTTGTTATTATTATTATTATTATTACAATTGCTCCATTATCACCTTTATCACAGTAATCATTATCTATATATATTATCATTACCTCCATCCCCAATATGTTTTCCTTATTGATATTTCCATTATTATGATCCTTGATGCAATCCTCGTTATTATCTATTACAGTTGCAAGTGGCTCCGTTTTGCTTAGCGGTCCCCATAGCCTAAGGGGATTCTGTGTTGCCTTAATCCGCCACTGGCCTTAATAGTGTGTCTCATTCTTTCTTCTTTTTTTTCTTGTTCCGTCTACTCTTTGTTGTTTTTGTATGCTTGTTTGCTTGTTTGTTGGTTGGCCTGCTTTCTCTTCTTTTTGTTTGGATTCGATATTTTGATTTCGGGCTGCTTATGGGTTGTTTATTTATTTCTCCCTCTACTTATTTATATTATTTTTTCGTCCTTTTCCTCCCTTTCTCTCTCCACTTTTCTCTCCCTTTCTCCTTCTATACCTACTTCTTTCCCCTCCCACCCTCTATCCTTCCCCTCCCTCCCACCCTCTACCCTTCCCCTTCCTCTCTCTCTCTCTATCCTTCCCCTCCCCCCTTCTCTCCCTCTATTCTTCCCCTCCCTCCCTTCCTCCCTCTATCCCTCCCTCCCTCCCTCCCACCCTCTATCCTTCCCCTTCCTTCCCTCTATCCTTCCCCTCCCTCCCTCTATCCTTCCCATCCCTCCCTCTAGCCTTCCCATCCCTCCCTCTATCCTTCCCCTCCCTCCCTCCCTCTATCCTTCTCCTCCCTCCTTCTCTTCCTCTATCCTTCCCCTCCCTCCCTCCTTCTCTCCTTCTCCGTCGCCACCCCCACTATGACCCCATCTACGCCTCGCTTGATAGAGCCGGGATGGATTGAAACGTTGGCTGATCTTGCCTAATAAACGGTTGCGCTCGCCAATTGTAACTTTGAGTTGGTCCTGTCACTTCTCATTTCTCCCCCACTCCTCCTATCCTCCCTCTCCTCCTATCCTCCCTCCCTGTCTCCCTCCTCCCCTCCCACCCATTCTCCTTCTCCTCCTCCTTCTTCTCCCTCCCTCCCCCCTCCCTCCTCGCCCTTCTATCTTTTACTAGTTATGCCTACCTCCCCTCCCTCCCACTTCGCCCTTCCTCTGTCCCACTCCCCCTCCTTTTCCTCTCTTATTTCAAATTATTTCCTCTTTATTCCCTCCATTTCCTTGCCCCTCATTTTCTCCCCCCCCCCTCATTTTCCATCCTTCACTAGTTCTGCCCACCTCTCTTCCACACCTTTCTCTCCCATCCCCTTCTCCCTCCTGGATCCCTCCTATGCCCCCCACCCTCCCTCTGTGAATTTTCTCCACTCCTTCCTTTTCTTTCCTCCCTCCTACTTCTTTTCCCCTCCCTCACTCCCTTCTATTCTTCACTATCTCTGTCTCCGTTTCCTTCCTCTATTCACTCCCCTTCTTCCTTCCTCGTTAACCCTTCATCGTTTTTTTCCGTTGCAGTCTCTTATTTTGTACTTTTGTTTTATTTTTTGATGTGATTATTTTGCTCCTCTTTCATCCCTGTCTTTCTCCCTTAGTCTTATTTTTCTCCTCTTTTTTGACCTCCTCAAACACCCTCTGTTGTTTCTATAGCATTATTTTCCGTTGTTTTACCTACTCTCTCTCCCCTCCCTCACCCTCTCCCCCTGCCTTTTTTCTGTCACCTTCCCCTCTCACGCTCTGTCTCCTCTCTCTTCCCTCTCCTCCTCTTTCGCTCTCACTCCTCTCCCTTACCTCTCCTCCCTTCCTCTCCTTCCCCTTCCCCCTCTCCCTCTCTCCCTCTCTCCTCCCCTTCCTCTCCTCTGCCTCCTTCTCTCCTCTCCTTCTCTCCCTCCTTTCTTCACCTCCCCCTCTCCCTTCTCCTCTCCGCTGTCTCCCCCTCCCCTTCACCTCATCTCTCCCTCTTCTTCTCTCGCCCCACTCTCCCTCCTCCCCCCCCCCATCCTCTCCTCCTTTTCCGCCCCCCCCATCCTCTCCTCCTTCTCCGCCCCCCCATCCTCTCCTCCTTCTCCCCCCCCCATCCTCTCTTCCTTTCCCCCCTATCCTCTCCTCCCCCCATCCTTTCCTTCTCTCACCCCCCCATCCTCTCTCCTCCCCTCCGCCACCTGGGAGCACTCGTGTCATGAGACAAGGTTAATAGGAAATGTCAAAGAGTGCAATGTAGTGCCGTAACATCATCCTTCAGGTGGCATCGTGACACCGTGGCATTGCACCGTTGCCAGCCAGCCAGCCAGCCAGCCAGCCAGCGAGCAAGGCAGATAGCCCGGCACTCGGTCCGTTGTGGATTGGGGATTGGGAAGAGGGGAGAGGAGGGGAAGAGGAGGGGAAATGGAAGGAAATGAAAGAATAAAGGAAGGGGGGAAAGAGGGTAAAGGAAAGTAGAAAGGAAAGGAAAGGAGTAGGAGGTAAGGGAAGAGGGGGGGAAAGGAGGAGGGAAGAGAAGTGGAAAGAGGGGAAGGGAGGAGGAAAGGAAGGGAAAAGAGGAGGGGGGGAGAGGGAGGGAGGGTAGAAGGCGGTTCTCAGGCGCATGCTTCGTGGCGTGCCCCCTAATCTCCTTGTCCCCCCTCCCCCCCGTTTTCTAACACGATCACGTGCTTCTATAAGGTTATTAGGGCCTGATCTGTGTCCGAACGACCTCAAAGGGGTTAAGGGGAGGGGGGAGAGGGGATGGGAGGGATATGAAGGGGGGGGGGATATGAACCTCTTCCTGGTCGACCGTTCGACCTTCAGGCCTTGTATTTCGTGCGTGGTTTTCGGTTGTGTGGTTTCCGTTGTTGTTGAGTGTGGTTGCTGTGGTCTTGCCGTTGTTGATTATTTGATGGGTAGTTTGGTAGGATGGTTTTGGTTTGGTTCGCGTTATTTGATAAACGCTGTTTTCTTTCTTTCTTTCTTTTTCTTCCTCTTTTTTTTCTTCTTCTTCTTCTCCTCCTCTTCCTCCTTCCTCTTTTTCTTCTCCTTCTTCTTCCTCCTTTTCTTCTTCATCTTATTACTTTATTATTATTATTATTTTCATTTTCTTTTTCTTACTTTTTTTCTTCTCTCCATTTGTTTTGCCATTGCATTTTTTCCTACTTTGGTATCGTTAGTGTTGGATGGTTTTGTTCTTGTTATTTAATAGAAAAAAAATGTTTTGCTGTTTATTGTTCTCTCTCGCTGGATTTCTCTCAACATTTAGCAAGTTTTTTTCCCGCCATTTTTCGTTCCCTTTTGCGCGGTTTTTGCGTGAGCTTTCTCTTTGCGTTCGTTTTATATCCACCATCACCCTCCTTTCACTTCTTTTGTTACTTTTCGATCTTATTTTTGGGTTTGTTTCGACCGCTCTTGTTACCTTGTTTTTTTCCCTCTTCCTCTTTTTCCATGCTTTTGTTTGTGCTTTCTTGCATGCGATTTTAAGAATGTGAAACTATCTTGCGTGTTATTGTTATTGTGTTATCATTTGAGGATACTAGATTTTTAGATTTCTTCCCTTGTCCTTTATCATAGAGGTTGCTAGATTTTTAGATATCTTGCCCAGCTGGATGAAGAGATTACTAGATTTTTATATTTTTATCTCGTTGGATGTAGGGATTATTACATATACGTATTTTTCCTTTGCGTTATGTTAAAAGATTATTTGATGTTAAATTTTGGGAATTTTTGTATTACAAGCTCAGTGCAAGACCGAGATTAGACAATTTTGGAATTGATATAATAGATTTTATAAATTCCACACTTCCCTTTGGAGAAACAATAAACAGAAGGCTAGATGTTTGGATATTGACGTTGTAGCACCTAAATATTTAAAAAAAAATAATCGTTGGTGTTTGACATTGCAGTAATAGATATTTAGACTTCCACATAAGGATTCGAAACTACAATACTAGATTTTTAGACTTCCATTCCCCTCCCCCCTCCTTTCGAAACTACAATACTAGATTTTTAGACTTCCATTCCCCTTCCCCCTTCCTTTCGAAACTCCAATACTAGATTTTTTAGACTTCCACCCCCCCCCCCCTATTCCTTTCGCCAACTTTGAATGTAGAGAATGAACTCACTGCAACACCCACGGACCGGGACCTCAGACGTACCAGGCGAATGCTCCCTCCATTGCAGACGGCAGCCCTGGCTCAGGTATGTCGGCGATGCGGTCTGAAGTCCGCACCGGAAATCCGAGGATATTTATGGCGGGGAGCATTACTTTTATTATTTTTTTTATTTTATTTCTTGCTTTTGGTATGGGGTTCGGGTATAGATTGTTGATCGGGGTTTGTGTTGTTATGGACTATTTATTTATTGTTGCGGTTGCTGTTATTATTATTGTCGTCGTCGTCTTCATCATTATTATCAATCTCCGTCATAATTTTTACTATTATTATTGTTTTTGTTTTTTATTGTTACTTGTCATTAATATATGAGTTCCCATATCTCCTCACCTGCAATCACCTCCCTCCTCTTCCTCCTCCTCCTCCTCCTCCTCCTCCTCCTCCTCCTCCTCTTCCTCCTCTTCCATCCGCCTTTTCCCCAGCTCCCTCCCTTACGCACACGTACATACAGAGAAATAAGTAAATACACAAATGAATAAATAGATAAATAGATAAATTAATGAACAGACAAAATAAAATAAATGCATCAGAAAGAAAGAACAGATAAACAGTTCGAATAATAAGAGGAACTGAAAAGGAACGAGTCACCCAACCTTGAATCTGGGTGCGTTGCCAAGCTCACCTCGTTCTTCTCGGTATTAGGGAATTTTTAGCAGGTTTATCGAGTAGGGGGGAGGATGGGCGGGGAGAGGGGAGGGGGTAAAAGAAAGGGTGAGGGGAGAGGGGATGGAGGGGTGGGGGATGGGAGGAGGGGCGTGTTAGGTGGCTATGTGTGTAAACTTGGTGATGGAGGAGGGGGGGGTGGATACCTGTGTGTGCGTGCGGGCACGCATGCGTGTTTCACCTTGTCATATAGTTCTTTGTTCGTTTTTTTTCGTTCTTCGTTTCACTTTTCTTATGTGTATTTTCTTCGCCATGCTATTTTTATTCATCTTAGAATGCTTCTTTTCTTCTTACTCTGTTTTAAGTTTTATTCTTCATTTTCTTTTTTCTCTCTACCTCTCTGTCTCTATCTCTATTTCTATCTCTCTTTTTCCTTCTTTTTTCCTCTATTCTCCTCGTCCGCTTCTTCATTATCGTCTTCCTCTCTTCTCGTCCACATCCTCTTCCTCTTCCTCCGCCTTCCTAAATCTACAACTTCATATTATTATTATTATTATTATTCCTCCTCTTCTTCTTCTTCTTCTTCTATATCTTCTTCTTCTTGCTGTGTCCTCCTCGTGGAAATTCCTCCCCCAAGTCATCCTCTCGCACTCGTTCAGGCACTTGGCATGTTCTTCACGAGAGAACATTTTAGAACAGTTGAAAAGAGATCCTCGCGAGCTGGGTTGATGTGCATTCTGTTCTCTCGCACCTGTTTCTTTGTTCTTTGTTCTCTGTATTCGTCTTCTTCTTCTTCTTCTCCTTCTTCTTCACCTCTTTCTTTCTATATCATCATAATCATTATTATTGTTGCTGTTGTTGTTCTTGCTATTTATGTGATTCGTTTTTCTTCTTTTTCTCCTGCTTCTTCTTCTTCTATTCAGTACCGTTTATTTATTTTACTTTCATCTGATGGTAGTGATGTTATCTTCCTTTCTTCCTTTCTTTCTTTCTTTCATTGGATTATTTCGTTTGTTTATCTCTTTTGCTTTGCATCCTCATCGCCCCTTAGCCGGCTGTGTGTGTCACGTGTTCTTCTCTTCTTGTTTATTCTCGTTTATTGTCGCGTCCTCCCTCACTTATTATCCTCATTTCACGCAACAAAAGCAAATTTCACGCTTCATTTCCTCTTTAGCTCCTCCCTCCTCCACTCCCTTTCCTTCTCCACTCTCTCCCTCCTTCCCTCCCTTCTCGATTCCTTCCCTCTATCCCGCCTCCACTCTCTCTTTCCCTCATTCCCTCCCTTTCTTCTCCATTCCCTCTCTCCCACCCGCCCGTCTGCACTCTCTCTCTTTCTTCCTCCCTTCTCCACTCCCTCCCTCCTCCACTCTCTCCCTCCCTCCTCCACTCTCTCCCTTCCTCCTCCACTCCCCTTCCCTCCCTTTCTCCCTTCTCCACTTCCTATCTCATTCCCTCCTCCCCCTTCCTTCCTCCACCCCAACGCCACCCACCCATAACGTAGGAGTGACAATTGCTGGCAGACAGAAATAATGATAAAAAGAAATAGACAGGATGTGGCACTGGGGCATCCTGTCCTCTGATACCCACTCCCTCGCCCGTCGGTGGTCACTCACTCACTCACGCACGCCCGTGGCATTCTCGAGCCCGCGATTTGCCCTATCCTCCTCTTCCCTCTCCTACTTCCTTTTCTCCTTATCCTTCTCCTTATCTTATCTCCACCTCCTCATTCACTTTCTTCTGCTCCTCCTTCCCCTCTCTCATTTTTCTTCCCCCCTCTCTTCCTCCAAACCGTCCCCCTTCCCCCCCTTCACGCCGATCGGAAGTGCTGTAAATAGTCTCTATGGGCCGGGCATGGGCACAAGTGGGTACCTTGGTCGATATATCTCCCCCCCCCCCTCAATCCTCCTCCGGCTCCCCGCCCCGTGACTGATGTACGAGCGTTTGCGTGCGTGACTGACGTGCATGATCTCTGTACAAGGTGTAATGGACGCGGATCATGTCCTATTAGAGCTCGGCGGGGGGCGGTGGGGATCCTTTTAAACTTTTTAGAAGGGGAAGTTTTTATTTTGTTCTTTAGTGTCGTATTTATTTTTGTTGTTGTTTTTTTCGTTGGGGGAGGGGAGTGAAGAGAGAGGGGAAGGAAGAGAGAGAGAGAAGGAGAGGGGGGGGAGATAGAGGGGAGATAGAGTGAGAGAGAGAGTGAGTCTGTGTGTGTGCGTGTGTGTGTGTGTGTGTGTGTGTGTGTGTGTGTGTGTGTGTGTGTGTGTGCACATATGCATGTGTTAGAATATCTTGTCTTGTATTCATGTATATTCCTCCCCCAACCCCCTCCTCCTGTAAAGTGAAAAGAACAAATATAAATCACCCCCCCCCCCGTACCCCAAACTTCACCTTGGGCCTCGTTCATGGCAAGGTCGCCTCGGGGTCTGCTTATAGATTGCATGACTCGAGAAGGCTTAATTGGTGGAGGCGATTTATCAGGCTATCGTGCCAAGCTTGCCTGGCATATCTCATGGCACTGCGACACGTTTTAATTGCACGTTGCCCACGGAAAAAGGCGAGCAACTTGAAGAGCCACACACGCAGCGCTTGCCTCGTCTCGCTGTGGGGTTGTTGTGCCTTCGTCTTGTGTCTTGCTCTCTTATGTGTTTTATTTGCTTTGCTGATTATCTGCTCTCTTGCCATCCCTTCCCCTCTTCTCCTGGGCGCCGGAGACTTGCCTCGTTCAGTGAAATCCTCCGTTCGGCAGCAACTCCGAGGTCTCCGCCAGAGCTCTGTTGGCTCCACGGCGCCCGCGCCTTATATACGCCCTCTCTTCTCCGGCAAGAAATCCGCTAAGTTCGCCCACGGAGCTTGTGATGGGATCAAGGGATGGCGAAGGTCTTTCTCGAGAGGCTTACGTCAGTCCTCATCTGCCCTCAGGTCTAGCCGAAGACGCTTCAAATTGCGGTTTATAAAAGCTACTAATATATTGACGTGTAGATATTATATATGAATATATATGTGTACACACACACACACACACACACACACACACACATATATATATATATATATATATATATATATATATATATATATATATATATATATATATATATATATATATATATATATATATATATATATATATATATATATATATATATATATATGTATGTATGTATGTATGTATGTATATACACATATACATATATAATGTGTGATTGAGTTTGGTTGTTGTCTCAGTAAAAACGGTTGTGAAATAACATTATCACACCCTTGATAGTAGAATAAGTGCATGTTTAGGAAAATAAGGCATTCAGGTAGAAAATGTCCATAGTTAATTAGAAAATAATTGAATTTCAAGTATGTATTTTCCTTTCTTTATTCTATCATCATCTTCATTCACATGACTGCATTCATTGTATAACAAATTAAAGGGATTTAAAGCTACCTACTACGAAATAAAATAAAGATAATTCATGAAATTCATAAGCGGTGTACCTGGCATTTGATTGCGTTTGATGAGTCAATGTAGCCGATGTTTAAGTGAACAAGAGTCCAGTCCCTCTTGATGACGGGAATACACAACTTTCTTCCGTCATTTTTTTTTTTTTTCGTCTTATGCCTATACGGGAAAGCGCTGAATGAATAAGGAAACCAAAATAAGATGGTGATTTTTGCTCATGCGGTTTATGAAGATGCTTTGAAATTAATTGATTCAGGTAGGCCTATAATTCCATGTATAGTCTTTATTGTTTGTGGTAGAACAAAATATAATTTAAATGGGAAAACATTATAACGTTAAATACGTAACTGGACTATCTATATAGATATAAAAGGATAAGTTTTTTTCTCCCGACTCATTACCACCATGAAAAAGTTGATAAAATAATATTAACTTATACAAAATATCATATCTCATTGATTTTGATTTCTCAACAATACCCTTTGATATTGTGATAGTTTGCTGCTGTTTTCAAAACGATCGGTCATAAAAAAAATATATATATATATATATTCCTGTGCCATTGTATAACTATTTACGAAATTGTTCGAAATCGCGAATGCTTTTGGCGACCATCTTAGGTCCTTAGAAACTCCCCTCGCCAGCTCTTCTCACTTTTCGTCTTCTCAGGCCGATTTCAGGATTATAGATTTTAGTTGGGAGTGATATTAGGATGCTCGACGGAGTTATGAGTTCCTAAATATCAGCCCTGATTCTTCCTACATCTAGTTTTATACATATGTATGTATATATGTATATATATATATATATATATATATATATATATATATATATATATATATATATATATATGTATGTATGTGTGTGTGTGTGTGTGAGTGTGTGTGAGAGAGAGAGATACAGATACAGATACAGATACAGATACAGATACAGATACAGATAGAGAGAGTCAGTGAGTGTGTAATCATATTATATATAATTAAACACCGATGCATACAGAAACGCAAACACGCCCACGGGCGGAACGAAAGGGCGCCCATCCAACGCCAGAAAGCGAAGGCGGATATCCAGCCAGCCAACGGCTCCTCAAACCTTCGTGTGTGTGTGTCCTGCGCCGCATACCTGCCGCTAAGGTGACACTCCAATCGCCGTCAGCGTCTCGCTCGCTCCTTGCCAGAACCGTCGTCGGGCGTGTCCATCGTCGCGTGTGGCATTTCTTTTTTTTCTGATTTTTCTTGTTTTTTCTTTTTCTTTTTGTTTTTCTGTTTCTCCTTATTGTTATTTTTCTTTCTCTTTTGTTTCTTCTTATTTTCTTCTCATTTTTTTTTTCTTTTTTATTCTTTTTGTTTTTGTTTTTGTTTTGTCTTTATTTAGGGTTAAATTCGATTGGGTTTCTTATATTCTTTTTATTCTTATTTTATTCGACTTCCTTCTCTCATGGAATTTTGTCCTCCTCGGTTAGTCTTTTATAAATGAAGATGATGATGATGATGATGATTAATGATAATGATAATGACTATAATCATAATCACATTCATAAAAGTGATGGTAATAATGATGGTGGTGATTATTATTAGTAGTAATGATATTATGGATTTAATGATTATTATTAGTGGTGCTGTTATTACTAATATTATTTTTACTATAATTATTATTATTGTTGCTACATGTCTTCCAACGTGATCTCCTATTTCGGGTCAAATGAGAGGTCATATATTGAACCCTTTGCTAAGATACCTTATTAGAAGACATCAAAAGAAAAAAAAGACTTCTCTATATAGCTTAGTACTGGAAACTCCCCGTCGCATCCACACAAAACTTCCGAGAAGTTCCCAGCGCTCGGGCATTCGCAAATAGCCCGGGGGAGGGGAGCAGCGGGCATTTGTACCATTCGGGTGGTGGGGGTGGGGGGGGGGGGGGGGGGTTCTGTGTACTAGGGTGTTCTTTTGAGTGTTCGTTCTCAAAGGCGGGGGTCTCACCTGGTTCTGAACTCTTGATTAGCTGAGCTATGTCTTGAACACCTGGCTTGGCGCTGCGTGGGGAATGGATGCTTGGCTAGATCGGGTTAGTTCTATTTCGGGTCTGGGTTGTATTTCGTTATTTGTCCATTTGCCTGTCTGTCTTGTCTGTCTGTCTCAGTAGCGCTCTCTTTTGTGTGTATATATATATATATATTTTTTTTTTTACTCTCTCTTCTTTTCGGCTTTTGTTTTTTTTTTCTGTTCCTCCTCCTCCGTTTCCTCGGTGTCTTTATCACATGTCTCATTTTTGTCAGTTTCACCTTGAACTTTTAATTTATTTATTTTATTTATTTATCTATGTATTTATGTACATCGGGTCACCTTTACTCTTCAGTCACACTCCCCCGTTTTAGGTTCTGTATCTTTCTTTTGTTTTCTCCCACATTTGCTTTCCCTCCGCAGTTTCTCCTTTTCCCCCCCCCCCCCCCCCCACACATTTCTTTCCTCCTACCACCTCTTATATTCCCCCCCCCCCCCCCCCATTTATTTATTTACCTCTCCTCCATCTCCTCTTTTGTTTCCCCCTCACATTTATTCCTCTCCTCCGCCTTCTCCTCTTTCGTATCCCCCCAAAAACATTCATTTCCCTCCTCCGCCTTCTCCTCTTTCATTTCCCCCCACATTTATTCCTCTCCTCCGTTCCCCCCCCCCCCCATTTATTCCCCTCTCCTTCATCTCACTTGTTTACCCCTCACATTTATTCCTCTCCTCCGCCTTCTCCTCTTTTATTTCCCCCCACATTTATTCCTCTCCTCCGTTTCCCCCCACATTTATTCCTCTCCTCCGTTTCCCCCTTTGTCCTTCTTTTCAAGGAAAAAAGATTGGCACTGCAGCTGTGTGTGCCAGTGTGCCGCGCCGCGCCGCCAAATGCAACATGCCATTATAGATGCAGGGTACTTGTTGCTGCCCCGTCTCGAGTCTGGTCGGAGGGAGGGAGGGGAAGGGAGAGAGGGAAGGAAGGAAGGAGGGAATAGAGACTAGAGGGAAGGGGAGAGGGAAAGAGAAATGGAGAAAGAGGGAGAGGGAGAGGGAAAGAGAAATGGAGAAAGAGGGAGAGGGAGAGGGAGAGGGAAAGAGAAATGGAGAAAGAGGGAGAGAGAGAGAGAAAGATGGAGATGGAGATGGAGAGAGAGAAAGAGGGAGATGGAGAAGAGAGAGAAGAGAGAGAGAGAGAGAGAGAGAGAGAGAGAGAGAGAGAGAGAGAGAGAGAGAGAGAGAGAGAGAGAGAGAGAGATGGAGATATATATCTGTGTGCGTATTGTATATAAAGAGATAGATAGATAAATAGATAGATAGATAGATAGATTGACAGAGAGAGAGAGAGAGAGAGAGAGAGAGAGAGAGAGAGAGAGAGAGAGAGAGAGAGAGAGAGAGAGAGAGAGAGAGAGAGAGAGAAACAAATACAAAGAGAGTGAATACGAATAGAGAAACCATACAAAAGAGGACGAAGAAGAAGCAAGAAAGAGAGTCAAATTTCCGACCATCATCTAGAAGGGAATCAGACGGTGGTGAGCAATTCCCGTAGATTTCGTTAACCCCAAGAAGGAAGTCAAGAAGGATCTCGACAAGGTTAACTTCCTGCTTCTTCTTCTTCTTCTTCTTCTTCTTCATCATCATCATCATCTTCATCTCCTTTATTTATTCCTGACATTTTTTTTCAGCAATCATTCTTTTCGGTGGACTAGATGAAACAATAGGCCAGTCAAACAACTTGCGGAATACGAGACAGACAGATATAGAGAGAGACAGACAGACAGACAAACAGAAAGACAGAGATAAAAACTTTCTAACCCCCCCCCCCTCTACCAACTGACAAATGACGAGGTAGACAGAAGAGGAGAGAGACAAACAGACAAGAGATAAGAGAAAGAGAAAGAGAGAGAAATCTCCAGAGTATGGACGCGTGTCTCTTGTCTTTCAACGAGGAAGAGATATTTGGCAAGAGAGAGTGATTGAGCATTCAGCGTCCGAGGCACATGGCGTGAGTGGCAGGCGAGAGAAATGCGTGTCTGCGATTGAAGAAAGGGATCTATCTATCTGCTGGACGAGTTCTGAGAACGATGACCATGAGGCAGGATGAGCTAAGCAAAACTTTGGTTATTAAAAGGGCGTAAAAAAAAGAAAGAGAGGGAGGGTGGGAGGGTGGAAGGAGGGGAGGGAGAGGGAGAAGGGGAGGATGAGAAGGGGAGGGAGAGAGAGTGAGAAAGAGAAAGAGGAAGGGGGAGGCAGGTAGGCAGGCAGAAGTGAAGGGAAAAGCAAGGGCAGAGAAATGTGAAAAGGATAGAAGTTGAGGCGATAAAGTTGTCGCGGATGCAGGTTTTTAGGTCGCCTTCAATAAAAAAAAAAAATAATAAAAAAAACTTTTTTTCTTTGTTTGTTTGCTTTTAAAACCGCAAAAATATCAACGCAAAGTCGATAACTTATGCGGTAACAAGGGACAGGGGGGGAGGGGTGTAAAGACCGCAAATTCCCAAGGATTGGAAAGGGGAAAGGGGAGCAAAGGGGAGGGATTGGCAGTGGGGTGATGATTAGACAAGAGACAGACAAACAGACAGAAGCTCTATCTATAACCAAAAATTTCATTGAATTTCCTATCTAAGCACGTGCAGTCAAGTCAGAATAAAAGTCTTAAAAATGTCATTCGTTGGTAAGACTAGAAAGCTTAAGGAATCCCAGGGTGTGCGCTCGGGGTCTATATACGAAATGTATACTGTGCTTGGTGTGCTCGCCGTGTTCGCGTGAGTAAGATATACTCGTCATACTTCTTCATGTCTTCGGGGATTTTCTAATTCCAGGCTACGTCTTGTGAGTTGGATCTACATTCTCCGATGTTTTATATATATTGTTTTTTTTTTCTTCTTCTTCTTCTTTTTTTACATTTTCGTTTTCACACGTGGAAGATGATGACGAGAGTGTCAGGTACGAAGATCTGGAAATAGGTCGAATCATCTCGAATTCCCTTTTTATATCACCTGTAAAGAAATATGTTTGATTGTTTTGCTTCTTCATGTCGTGTGTTTCTTTCTATCTTTTTTCTTTTTTTTTCGATTTTCTTTCTTTTTCATCTCGTGTCTATCATGTTTCAACTTATTCTTCTCCATCACGATAATAAAAAATGATCACTTTTTTTTTATAGCCATAATCATCGCCTTCATATTCCCCATTTTTTTCTTTTCTCTTCTTTTATATTTCTGTGTTTGTTTGTTTCATGTATTTTGTTGCTGTTGTTGACACCATTTTGGCACGGCCGGCACGGCACGCTCCGCTATCGTTATCGCACTTCAAGCTGACTAACGACCTGACAAAAAGAGAGAGGGAGAGAATGGACGCGGGATATTTATAAAGCAGTATGTATAGTAAACAATAGAGTGGGGGGAAGGGGAGGGGAAGGGAGGGGGTGTAAAGAAGGAGGAAAGGGAGGAGGGGGAGGGGGAGGGGGGAGAATGGTGGAATTGTCTGTTAGTCGGCACCAGATGTACATACCGAGATT
>BOPN01001768.1:15286-22786 GCA_017312705.2 Penaeus japonicus | reverse complement strand
GAGTTTTTAAAGCTATCAGATTTGACCGTGTTAGTTAACTAGCTATTTAGTTGTTGTTTTACTCAAGTACAGTGGTTAAAGTGTCAATTTTGGTAGATATTTATTGCTAATAAATCAGAAATTTCATTCACTGTATCTCAAACCCACATCTCCTTGATTTGTAAATGTTTAAGACTTCTTTTGGAAATTTATTTAAAGTATTGATAAGTATTTTTTATATATATTCCACTCAATTTTTCTCTATGTAACTGTACACAATAATTGAAATCAAAGTGAGAAGAGTTGAATGGTTGTATAACAATTGTTCTGTAACAATAGGAGATTTTCAATTGTTTGATAAGACTTTTTACCCCAGCAGTAATTAAAGGTATGTTGTCTATACTAGAACATTCATTAATTAGGTGATTCATAACTTTATCAGACATCTTGTTAGCTAGAAAAAACATGATGTGAAGTAGTATTTTTAAGTAGATTTAAAAACAAAAGAGACTCCTTTTATGTATATGGAGAAGCAACTGCTAAAACTACATTACAACATTACTGTACTACATTAGTTCCCAAAGGCTTTCTTTATGAGTTGATACCAGATATCATATTATATGAAAATCAGCATTCTAGAGGGTAGAAAGTCTGACTTTTTGAGTGTATGCATGGTTGGTCTGAGAAATGAAGGAGGGAGGGTGCTCTTTTGCAGTTATCCCTCTAGAAGTACCATACATTCTGTCCAAATTTTCCATACAATCTTGTATCTATCTTGTATCTATCTTGCATCTATCAGTAGATATCACAAAGCTCACTGGTGAGGCAATTTCATTATCTCGCTATAATTTTGCAGGTTCTTGGGTTTCAATACCTTCAGCGCATATCAGCGAGCCAGATACTCTGCAGTGAAAATCCTCGGCCGTCACTTCGCCCAACGAGATAACAACAGTGCAGCAAACAATAATGGAGGAGTACCTGGAGCCACAGCCAATGTGGCTACCATCAGCTCTGAAGTCTTGGTTGATATGAATGCCAGTAGTGGTTTGTCAAAGTTGCCTGAATCAGCAATATAATGCATAAGAAGGAAAAGAAATATTTTATTCAAATAAAGACTATTGATTAGAATGGATAAACAGAGTGATTGTTATCCTTCGTGTTCACAATGCATCCTTGAAAAACTAGAAAAATATGACTGCAGTAATGTAGAAATTGTATGTACTGTATTTGTGTGGCCAGACATGTTGACCTAGCAATACCAAGTAGTGTCAGTGTAGAAACAGACCTTTGGCAATAGAAGGTGATAAAGTAAGTACATTTGATGCATAGAATTTGGGAAATTTGTTGGTGTAGAAGTAGAAAAGAGCATTAGTGTTGGCTAAACTGTAATTACGAATGTACTGTTACAAGAGTGAGTATCTGAATATCCAACCAGTCTATTTAAAGTTGTGGTTTAATTTTTAAGCCATGAACTTATAAAGCTATTCACATAGCACCTAAACTAAAAAACTACACAGTGATTTTTTGGTATGAAAAACAGTCTATAGTGGAACTGAAAAGTATGTGTGGAGTATTCCTGTCCAAATCACAGCTGAAAAATAAAAGGGTGCCAAGAAATATACAAATTCATTTACAGGACAAAAAATAGAGCTCCTATTATTTTAGAGGATGCCTGACTTCGAATATGGACAGTTTCAGTACTAGGTTTCTTTCTGATATATAGCAGTCTGTATATAAAGTAGAGGAGAAGTGTTTTTTCTCTCTCTCTCTCTCCATGTAAATGTAGTTTGAGAATTACAGCTGGAGTCATAAAGGGATTTCCTTCACACAAGTCTTGTAAAAGTTCTCCAAAAATTATCTGAATGTAAAAGATCAAAGTCCTTTCATCAGATAAGGAGAAAGACAAAGAAATTTTCTTTAAGATAGATTCAAAATTAAGAGCAGCTTTATTTTTATTTACAATACTGGAAGTCTTCTTGTTGTAAATGTTCATAACAAGTATGACTTTACATGACTTGTCACTATCCCTTGCTCATTTTGGTAAGATGAGTCTGTATATGCCATTATTAATGATGAGAATATGAAAACAATTCACATACACTAGGCTTTTTAAAAATGTAGATGAAAGATAAGCAGTATTAGAACTTAAACTAAGTAATGTTCATGCAATACAGAAAATTCGCAAAGTCGTGTTAGTGAAACAAGGCACTGATTATAATCATCTCTTTCAGGAACTCTGTAAAGAAGAACACAGTATATTCAGTGAATATGATTAATTTAAAAAAAGAAATAGAATACAAATTTAGTTCATGATCTGTTGGTATTTATGCCATCAAGTCAAGATTAGTTCTGTCTCTGCATATTTGTTTAAAATTTAAGCTATTGCATTGCCATGAATTGAAGATGTAATATAGAGATTAGAGAATTTTACAAATAATGAATTTCTTTTTTATGATGCACCAAAATTTGATAGAATTTTTGTGGATTACTCAATCAGTGCTTGTCATCAAAACAGTATCCTACATTAGTTATGGAGGGAGAAAATATATAAATTATTTTCATAGATTAAAAAAAACAAAATCTAACATTTTTTAATCATATGCTGCATTATGTGAGAAATTAATTCTATTTCATTGGGCAAATATGTCTCCAGTTAGGTTGTGATAAATGCTTTAATGTTCTGTATGTATCACTTTTTTCCCAATGATTCTGTAAATAGAGAGGAAAAGGAACCAGTGAGCCTGAATAAGAATTGTGATATGTCCATTGAGGGACGATGTTTCAGATTAAGGTGTAACCGTCTGTGATAGTGAAAAGAGAAAAGCAAACTGAAACTGAGGAATGGAGAGGAATGTGATGGACGAAAATGCTTGACAACTACAGCATGTGTGTGTGTTTTATTTCTGTACATTTATTTCTTATTAACGCTATATATCTTATTAAATCTATACGCCCAATGGTCCAAGCGGCCAGATCTTGAAAAAGGCCTCCTTAATACCGTGATAGGACTTATAGAGATCTTATTATGTGCCCTTAACACTATTAGGGCTTACGACAACAGTTGACAATAAGAAAAAAAGAAACTTTCAACAGACCTAAAGGAGGACTAGAAGCTTGACAAGATATAACACAAGATGGAGAGATATACACGCAGTGGGTGCTGCATCTTCCCCCACTGCATGTTAAGCCCTATAACCCTGCTAGAAGGGACTTGATCATTCCTTATAACTTTTTGGAATACCCGAGCCACATTCCCAAGTTGCTGATTGGAGTCTTGGGTCTCATGTATGTCAAAGGGTAATGTGATACACAAGAAAATTTATTTGAGTGTCTCTTCTTTTTACATGGCAGTTTGATACCATTCGACCAAGTTTAAATGTTTTGTCCTCATTAGTTATCAAGAGTTGCAGTTATTTGTTGTTTTATCTGTACTAGGAAAGTAAACAGTAAGTTGTACATTGTTCCTTTTTCTTGTCTTGTAAATTGTTTCACCCTTCAGTGATCAGTGTTAGTACAATGTATCTAGCAGTAATTGGCAGTGCTGTGAGTTACCGTGTAACCGTGTCTGTCACCTATGAGACATATTAAACAATATGTGGATGTGTAGGTGAAGTTTGCTTTTGTTTATTATATAACTGATAAAATCAGTTGTCATGTTGCTAGAAAACTGTCACTGACTTCACACTATTCTGTCTCTTCTCTTATGTTCATCCTCTTGATACATTGATATACAATCATCATATATATTGTTCAGAACAAGACAATTTATTTCTTCCCCCTTCCTTTCACTCCCCAATGTATCCCCCTTCCTCTTGTATATTGGAATGTAGGAGTCATGAATGTCTTCAGAGGATATATGGCTTTGGTAATCATTCCCCAACTCTCACGTTTTCATAGTAGTGATGGTGAGAAAATGCAATTAGGCTGTAAGTTTAAAGTGTAAGAGGAAAATTTTATATTTTATAGACAACCAAATGTACTTGAAAGATGGGCGTCCACACAAAATAAGTGACACCGTATTAAACACAAAACACTGGAGTAGTAATAAACTTATAACTTATACCTACTGGTCAGTGTCTGGATGTTTCCCTGCATACTGTATTCACACTCAGATTTGGGTTACTGTTGTCAGTTAAGGTCCTTCTGATTTTCAAGAAAATGTGTGTGATCTGCAGTAGTTTCATTATTGCTGAAGTTTCACTAAGTGTAACTGAAGGATATGCTTTACAGTTTAGGGATATTGTTCTGATAATAGGAACTACAATAGGATATAAAAAATAAAAAAATTGTTTTGCTGACACCAATAAAATCCTTGTTAGAAATTACTTGATAGTTGATACTTTGTCATAGGTCAAAAAGAAAAAAAAAATTGTAGTTGTTTTCTTCTTTTCTGGATTAGCACTCTTTTTTTCAAAGCAGAGATGTGACCTGCAGTTGTAAAATGACCCTGTCATAGCTTTACAGTTATTATGATAGTATGTAGTACAATACTGCGATATCCTTATAGATTTCCCACGAACATTACATGATATGTAGAAGACACATACAAACATGCATACATCCTGATCCACACAAAAGCACAGACACTGACCGCAAACTTGCCATACACAAGATATCAAACACGAGAGTAGTATAAGCTGTATGATATTACTGCTACACAGGGTTATCTTTCATCCTAATGCTGTACAGTACTATATTCTATAGTAATAAAATTATGCTGGTCATAGAGTATCTTATATACTTCAACATTTGCTATGGATAGCAATTTTGAAGTAAACTTTAGAATGTACTGTGGGGAGAGTCGTGCATGCTGAGAACTAATATAATGATGAAGAATGAAAATAAAGTTCAACAGATTTTTAACACTAAGAAATTAGTGGTTATACAAGTTTAGTCTGTCCAGAAATAGTTAGGTACATTTGTCTTAATAATAATGAATATATTCTAAACTATCTTTCTTGACTGTTGACTGTATGTATGACTGGAGAACATGAACTACAGAAGATGGCTATGCAGGGAAAGGTGGCTCCATTGAGTGTAGTGTATAGTGAACATCCAAAGCCTACATTATCGATGGAGTAATATGTTAATTGGAGGAGGGTTCAGTCTTAATATACTTAATGTGTATTGCCATTTAATTATTCTTCTACATTATGTACCACACATTATTCTTCAAATATTCTGAATTGTGATTCAATAAATGAAGTCATTATAAATCTTTTTTCATTACCCTCTTTTAAGTAACTTTGGTAAAATTGAATGTATAATATAAATCTAATAGACATGTCCTTTTTTAATGTCATATATTTGCATTTAGACATTTAATGAATAGCTTTTAGTGCCTTTAGTATCTATAATCAAAAATATCCAAAATTATCCATATGATGTTATTAATTGTTGATTGTATATTCTGTGCTAGTCAATGTAATAGGTGCTGCTCATTACATAATAGAAGTGCTTATTTTGCCAACCACTTGATAAGCATATTAGTTAAATTGCAGTATTAAAGAAGAGAAATGGTATGTTTAGAGGAGAAATCATGAGAAAATTTATACAAGTTATTTCATATGACATCAATCTGCAGGAAAAAAATTGCTTTACTGATAAACTTCTATCTGGATAATATTAGGGAAGGCACAATGATTTTACCAAGAGATGAATGTAGAAACAATTGGCTTTTGTTTGCTGTGTTAGATGTCAACTTTGCAAGAGTTGCACAAGGACAAGTATTTTAATTTGAACAGAAAAAGCATAGATCTTATAAAAGAGATGGGAGATTGCAACAATAAAATTAGACAACCAAATGTCAACAATGATATGTCTCCAAAAAGCTCGGGAAAAAGTTTAATCTATTAAAAAGGGGATAGAAAATAAAGAATCACCAACCTATAGTCCTCCTGGCACTGATGTTTAATCTTTGTACAAAAATCATCTTTGCATCTCTGATAAAATACCTTCATGAAAACCAAGGGAATAGGCAGCATTTACAGAGTTTACAGAGGTTGTACAGCAACATACCACATCAAAACACTAACCCAAAGCAGACAACTATTGGTATTTGTTGATTGCGAAAAGACATTTGACTCTACAGATATCAGTTTTAAAAAATAATTCGTAAACAAGGATTATAGGAGGTCTATTGTAGTATATTAGAAGGTATGTACAGAGATGGAACAGAAGAAACTGGCAAAATTACAATTAATAAAGGTGTTAGGCAGGGCGTTGTCATTTCCACACAACTTTTTACCGCTTGCCTAGAGGAAATATTCAAGAAGCTAGACTCGAGGGAGAAAGGGATTGAAATAGGTGACAAACATTCAAGCAATATAAGATTTGTAGATGACATTGTTTTTTTTTCAGTGAGTCAGCAAATTAAATATAGCAATTATCATACAATTTGACGGAAAAGTCTGAAGGTTTGACTTCCGAAGAGCAGGAAATTAGTAGAGCAAATGAAAGTACAGAACAAAGTACAAATAACAGTGAACGCGTATATAGACGCTTGAGGCATCTCATTTAGACAAATAATCCCAGTGAATTAGATAAAACAGTATGTTTGACTAGGTTGGAATGCCTTTGGCACTTAATTTATTATAATGTTCTCTGCATGAGAAGCGTGGGTAACTTCTAACGGAAATGAACTTCATTTTCAATTCCCAGAACAATATACATACAGCATCTCTCTCTCTCTCTCTCTCACTCTCTCTCTCTCTCTCTCTCTCTCTCTCTCTCTCTCTCTCTCTCTCTCTCTCTCTCTCTCTCTCTCTCTCTCTCTCTCTCTCTCTCTCTCTCTCTCTCTCTCTCTCTCTCTCTCTCTCTCTCTCTCTCTCTCTCTCTCTCTCTCTCTCTCTCTTTCTATCTCTCTCTCTCTCTCACTCTCTCTCTCTCTATCTCTCTCTCGCTCTCTCTCTCTCTCTCTCTCTCTCTCTCTCTCTCTCTCTCTCTCTCTCTCTCTCTCTCTCTCTCTCTCTCTCTCTCTCTCTCTCTCTCTCTCTCTCTCTCTCTCTCTCTCTCTCTCTCTCTCTTATCTATCTATCTATCTATCTATCTATCTCACACTCTCTCTCTCTCTCTCTCTCTCTCTCTCTCTCTCTCTCTCTCTCTCTCTCTCTCTCTCTCTCTCTCTCTCTCTCTCTCTCTCTCTCTCTCTCTCTCTCTCTCTCTCTCTCTCTCTCTCTCTCTCTCATTTTCTCTCTTTCTCTTTTTTTCTTTCCTAAATTAGAGAAAGGAGATGGAGTGTTATTTGCAGAAAGATTGTATATACGGATAGAAAGATGTTAATTGAGTTTGTTATTATTATTATCATTATTATTGTTGTTATTATCATGGTCATTATTAATATTGTTACTATTACTATTCTTATTCGTCTCAGTATTAGTATTATTATCATTATCATTGTTATCATTATCATTATTATTATTATTATTATTATCATCACTGTCATTATTAATACCATTATCATTATCTTAATAATCATTATCTCTTTCATTATCATTATCATCACCGTTATCATTATCATTA
>BOPN01001767.1:254796-264468 GCA_017312705.2 Penaeus japonicus | reverse complement strand
AATACAATATCTCAGTTGTCCACACTTTACAACATAACTAAGGAAAATACCTTTCTTTGTCTTTTGGAAATCTACGAAAATGATGTGAAGTATGTGTATCTTATCGCCTTTTGCATACAACACATGGATATGACTTCCCAACCATTATGATATGCGCGCTCTGAAGTTCGTCTGCTGTGCTGTCACGTTTTTTGTGAGAATGTAAATATATGACGTCATCGACGGTTGATTGTAGCGACATCTCTTAGTCGGACTACGTTATGACGTCATGGACTACTCAGAGGTCCCAGTTAGTATTATTACAGTTTTTGTCTTGGACTTACCCGTCTTACTTAATAGTCTTTGGTTTTGTACTCTACAAAAGAAGCCTCTAATGACGTCATTACTCTCCATAGACGCTGATTGGCTAGTGAGTGCGCTGCCAAGCGTAGGGAGAATTGATTCATGTAGTGAAATATATTCATGTAGTATTCATTTACATTTTATAGTAAACATTTTCTTAGGAAAAAAAAGTCTTTGCTTAGATATGCTTTTTTCTTCTTCATGCAGGGAAGATCATCCGCAACAAGGTTTCATGGAAATTCTGGAGCAAAAAAGTGACTGACTTTTTCAACCACCTAGGAGTTACTAAAAGTTCTTTTGATATGATTATCAAGGAAATCGAAGGGGTATATGGGTCCAGACCTTCACGTACCAGCCTCAATTTAGGACCAAAGAAGGCCTTGTATATGACACTTTGGTACTTAGGAACTCCTGTTTCACACAGAGAGATATCAGAATTATTTGCAGTATCAAAATGAGTTACATTTGATTGTGTGCAAAAAATAATAGAAGTGCTGTGCTCTCTTGGCAGAAAGTATATTAGATGGCCAACACACAAGGAAGCAGTGGAAAGGGAAAGAGACTTTTAGCATTTAGCTGGCCTGCCAGGGGTAATTGGTGCTGTGGATGGTTGCTGTGTGTATTAATTAAAGCCCCAGAAGCTGTACAATCTGACCTGGACAGTGCAAATGTAATGGCAGTGTGTGTGTGTGTTTTGAAATGTTTTATATATAGAGTATATGTTTTTTACTCAAATGTTTTAAGTCCATATGTGACCTATAACTTTTGTTTATTTAGCAACTTTGTCACAATAAAAGTATTTCCAATTACTTTAAATATCAGTTTAGCTTATCCTCACCTGTCCAGGACAATAATGCAACAAATATGTAAAGAGGATCTTTCATTATATATGGAAATTTATCATTGGTAGTATTGCACTTTTAGCTTTATCGTACTCTTCACTTCCAAAAAGGGGTTATATAAAGATTGGATACCATTCACCTTATATTTACAAAAACATATGTATATTACAAATAATATAGTTCAGAAATCACGTCCCTTCGAGCGTGTCAAACCGCCCAGGTGTCACGGGGCTTGTTAAAGCTTGGCGCTCCTCCGAATATTAGAGTTTCGGGGGACATGAGAGGCACACTGTAGTGGCGCCTGGCGTCAACGTTATAAGAATAACCAAATACAAAAATAAGACTGAAAAGAATAGAAATACAATATAAATATGGTGTATTTACAATATTACCACGCTATATGTACCAGCGTAATAAGACAGCTATGGCTGTACTCACGAGGTGAGGGTCACCGTGCTCACTCGAACAGGTGGTATGGCTAAGTGACCGATTGTATGGTGGAACAAGACCAGGTGAGGCATACCTACGCGCATGCGCATTACAAATAAGGGGTACGATATAAATGGTTTATTGCCATGTAAAACAATATCGGTCATCACGTCAAATAATATTTAATAAGATAATTATTTTCCTACAGATATGAAATAGTCCTTTTCATTATTCTTCATCCGTTAATATAACACATATGATAGGTTTGAAACTAGTAAATCAGTTAAAATGAGTAAACCTGTTATATAATCCATTTACAATCATCTTATAGTATCAATAAAACAGGAATTATAATCAATACGCAGATCAATAGTATAACAAAACTTTATTTATTTACCATCACCTTTATCTCAGAAAATATAATACAAGTAATTAGAAAAGAAAATATATGAAATAACCGGTGTTCCATGAAGAATTAATCTCTACTAATACTTAGATATTCATTATATAAATATAAACACGGATAGACACATTTCAAATAGACAATGATCCTTTTATGAATAACTAAATGTCAAAACAGATAAATGAAAATACAATAAATGGACGAGGGAGAGCGTTATCTGTAAATAAACAGTCCCTCATACTCTGGCCAGCTGAGTGTATGCTTTGAGTGCGAGACCAGAGGAAATCTCATCGTCAGTTCTATCATTCACTGGTTTCACAGGTCTATTAATCCAATGGACACTCAAACAGGACCTTCACGAAGTTGCACCTGCTCGAAGGAGCCCTGAGAAAAACAAACGTGCCGCCACGATCCGTGGTAACATAAATCATTAGTCTTGGACTTGTACGACTAACTGGGAGGGGGTTGTGTAAACAACAAGGATTCTCTTCCCGTTTCCTCCTCTCACTCCCCTCCAAATTTGCCTTACATAATATCGCACGAACGCAAATCACATGATAGGTTTCTGCTCTGTAAAGCACACACTTTACCCACACACGCCCCGTATGTGTGCATAAAAGAGCAGTTACAGCCCACGCGTCAGCACACACCTTTTCTGGACGGAAACACACGGGGAAACAGGGAACTAGTATCGTACACCTATCCTCTATCTGTATGTCTGTGTGTGGGCGAGCGCGCGCGCTTGTCTATTCTATACATTGATATACTATTGTTCATTTTAAGCCGTTAGGATAGCGCAGTGGTTAGAGTGCCGACTTCACATCCCTGTGGTCGGCAGATCGTGCCCCGTCCAAACTCTAGAAATTTCCACTGTCGCCTGGCGGTCACCGCCGTGGCTGGGCATCACGGTGAATAAGGGCCAAGCTACACTTGTTGGCACACTCCCTCATAATAAGTCAACACACGCTGAGCACAGGCGTGCTCGTCTCAGTGCAAATAAGCCCGACGAAGCATTTGATCCGCAAATCTAGCTTATCCTTATCATTATGCTCGTTGTACTGTTACGGACAATCTGTCTTCCGCTAATCTGCAGGCTGAAAACATCTAAAGTGCAGCCGCCGCGCCCCTCACTCGTGGCGGTGCGTCTCAGCAGTAGAGCCAGTCCCTGTGGCGCGGCGGCCGACACGCTTCCGGGCACGGCTGGCTCAGGGAAGACTGTGAATACTCCGCTCGGAATTCAGAGAGAGAGGGACGCAAATGAATCACTAAAAAAATAGATTTGGAATATCGTATATATATAGATACATAGATAGACAGATAGATAGATACACATATCCGTATGTGTGTGTACCAAATGTGAGACGTATTTTAGAGCCACATACAAACATCTCTCTCTCTCTGTCTGTCTATCTCTCTCTCTGTCTGTCTATCTCTCTCTTTTCTCTCTGTCTGTCTATTCTCTCTTTTCTCTCTCTCTGTCTCTGTCTCTGTCTCTGTCTGTCTCTCTCTCTCTCTCTCTGTCTCTGTCTCTCTCTCTCTCTCTCTCTCTCTCTCTCTCTCTCTCTCTCTCTATATATATATATATATATATATATATATATATATACATATATATATATATATATATATATATGTGTGTGTGTGTGTGTGTGTGTGTGTGTGTATACACACACACACACTCCAGCACAGCAGTTCACGCAGAAGAGACAATTATGAAGATAATTAGACAATTCTTTTCTTTTTAGATCGAGTTGTCCGCTGCTATTAATTATCTGTATACTGACTTCTTAGAAGTACTTTCTCTTGAACTTGAGCATGAACATTTTGGATGTTTGTGCGTCTGCCTGCGTTTTTAAACAGGCGTTTATCCAAGATGTTTAGAGATCTATCCCTTTACATACGGCCTTATATTTCGCCTTTTTCCTCGCCCTCCTTTTATTTTTATTTCCTCATTCCTTTTCATTTTATTCTTCGTGTTCCTCCTTCTTATTCTCCATCTTCTACTTCTACTTCACCTTCTTCCTCTTCCCCCTTCATTCCCTCTCCTCCTGCTTCTTCGCCCTCCTCTTCTTTTCATTTCCTTTTTTCGGCTTCGTGTTTCTCCTCCTTCTTTTTCTCCTTCTACTTCTTCTACTTCTTGTTCACCTTCTACCTCTTCCCATCTTTCCCTCTCCTCCTGCTTCTTCGTCTTCCTCCTCCTCCTCCTCCTGCTTATTCGTCTTCCTCCTCCTCCTTCGTCTCCTCTTCCTCCTCCTCCTCCTCCTCCTCCTCTTGTACCTTGCCCTAAGCCTACCTGGGCGCTCCTACGAAGAATCCGTCCTGCCGCTGCGTCGGCCAAGGGGCCGTGCAGGGGCATACTTCTTGCAGAGGTAGCTGTCGTGGCCAATCATCCTGCCTTGCGCGACTGGCCACAAAGTAGCCTACGGAAGGAAAAGGAAAAGAGGTTAACGTTAAACGAAGCCGATTAAGTGCTTACATTGAAAGTCAGAGAAGACGGATTAGAAAAACTATATTTTTCGATCATTTATTCATATCGTATGTATTTGTGTGTGTTCATGTATACAATCACAGGCAGAAGAGCAAACGTCTGGCTAACAACGCAAGCGCCTCTCACAGTCAAGATCTCCTGGTCGACGCCATGGCGCGATTTCCCGAGTCCTTGCTTGAGCATCTTGTCGCGCACCCGAGCCAGCTCGTCCGCCGCGCTGGGAGCGGGCAGGTTGTCCCAGCGGGCGCCCCACATGCCCCCGAGGATCGGGGTGTCGTGGTTGGGATGATCTCTCATGGATGTGGAAGGCCTTATTGGACGCGAGCCACTGTTCCACTGCCGCTGCTTCCCGCGATGAAATCTGGCAGCATGAAGAAGAAAGGTCTGTTTCTGTCCCTCCTAAGCTTCCGTCTCCTTCTGTGTCCCTTACCTGGTGGCGTCAGCGCCACATCGCTTCTTTCTGCCGTTTCCGACTCACCGGAGAATCCGTATCCCGGACAATCATGGCCGCCACCTGCAGGTCCCCCAGCGGCAGCGCCCTCCACAGCATCGGATGCACAGCAGACACGTTTCCCAGTGGGGGCGGCAGGTTCTCCACGTCGCACACGTAGAAGTGGGCGTGGTCACGGAGCAGAGGACACAGCACACTCTTGCGCCAACGAGCGTCCGTGTACAGCCTCACTTTCCACCCAGGATAATGTTGCCTCACCTGGAAGTCGCTGAGTTTTATTGCTAAATAATTTTTCTGGTACAGTTCATGTACATAGACTACATACTGCATATTAATCACACATTGAACTGACGTTATAAACTTCCTCTGTATCACCCACCTGAGTAAGCAATGTGTCTATCCCCAGCCAGTATGCCGCTTTATTGCCATAGAGAGACAGTGCCACCACCTGTTGCCCGTTGCCAGAAGCCCACGCTCTGCGCCCGCAAGTGCCGCCCACTTCGTCATTCTCGGAGGTCGGGCTCGCTTGTCTTATGCCACTGCAGTCACTACTGTCCCACAACGGCAATTTCTGAGGATGGAATTTCAGATACATAGTGCCCAAAGGAATGATTAAACTCGTCTCATGAGCTGTACCATTGTTACTTAAAGCTTGAATGGCACTCTAAGGGCGAGAAAAGTCTCGATGCAACTCGTGGCACGAATCGAGAATATTCTACATTCTTGCTGTTGATATTCATCTTCTTGATTAAGCATCAGTTTTAGAATCTAACCGTAGTGGAACATATTTTTTTCTAATGCATGTCATAAACGTTTTTATTATTTGTAGAAAGTTTAACTTGAATTCATTTTAAAGAGGAAGGATTGCACTTTCCGTTGATGATAAGAAATGCGTAGCTGCAATAAAAGGCAAAGACAATGAGCTTTAGTTAGAACTTAAAAAAAAAAGTTTAAAGTTTGCTCTTCTAATGTTGAGAGATGGGCTTCATTTCCACCGATATACAATTTTGTCTCATGCATCACTCGGTGAAATGCAAATCAGTTAGGAGAGTGTTTCTCAACCAGGGAGCCGGAGAAACCTTTCAAAGGATCTGCAGGAGTTTACCATTCTGGAAGGCTAATTATTCTGTTTTCTTAGAGGTGAAGTTTATTTTCCATTTCGTAAATATACACGTTTTTTTCTTTATTTTTATATCATGCATATACGAGGAAAACGATCATATAATAAACACCACTTCCTGTGAAAAGAAAATCTTTTGCTTAACCATTCATAAATACAAATGTAAAAGGACTATATCATATCTAATCCCATACCTGAATATATAAGTGGATTAAAGGGATCCACAAAGCTTGAAAGGTTGGGAAACACTGAGTCAGGAGAACATGCGGGTAAAGGGTAGATTTCTCTTCTACTAGTGTTAGATGCGATCTGGGTTCTATAGGGAGGCTGTCCGCCGAGCACCAGATGCAGAGTAATGAAAATCCCTCCTGCTCAGGTCCCCCGCGACGCACAAAGCCAGTATGAAGCATGCAGAGCAATGCCCTTGTGTGGACGCTAGGATCTGTAGTTTCTCGTCTGCTCCTGAATGGGTCGCGTCCGAGAGAGTGGCACAGATGCAGTAAACCCAAGTGACTGTTCAAGGTTTAACCATCTGCTGTACAAGAAGCTCAATCAATTGGCGGTGGAGGTTGGACACTACCTTCAGAGGGTAGCCATAACCACGTCACTTCAGACTTCAGTAGTGTTCTCGGAGAACTGCCATCTCTAAATAATTCACAATGCCTGATGCAGTTCAAGTTCAAGACCCATTAGTGACTACCTGAGAACATGGCAGAACTTTATCTTGCCAGAGGCCACGAATCCATGTTCGACTCTACTAGATAAAATCCGGAAATGAATTGATCCACATCATGTACAAGTTATATAGAGTAATAAAATGGTCACTCTGAATACCAGAGTAGGTACCTACTCAGAATATCAGAGTACATATCTATTCTGAGAATACCAGAGTAGGTACTTGCTCTCTGAATACCAGAGTAGGTACCCACTCTCAGAATACCAGAGTAGGTACTCGTTCTCTGAATACCATTGTAGGTACCAACTGTGTGAAAACTAGAGTAGTTACTTGTTCTCTGAATACCAGAGTAGGTACTCGCTCTCAGAATACCAGAGTAGGTACCCACTCTCAGAATACCAGAGTAGGTACTCGTTCTCTGAATACCATTGTAGGTACCAACTGTGAGAAAACTAGAGTAGTTACTTGTTCTCTGAATACCAGAGTAGGTACTCGCTCTCAGAATACCAGAGTAGCTACCCACTCTCAGAATACCAGAGTAGGTACCCACTCTCAGAATACCAGAGAGAAAATTCCACTTTCAGAATACCAGAGTAGGTACCCACTCTCAGAATACCAGAGTATAGGTACCCACTCGGAATACCAGAGTAGGTACTCACTCAGAATACCAGAGTAGGTACCACTCAAAATACCAGAGTAGGTACCCACTCTCAGAATACCAGAGTAGGTACCCACTCTCGGAATACCAGAGTAGGTACCCACTCTCAGAATACCAGAGTAGGTACCCACTCAGGAATACCAGAGTAGGTACCCACTCACAGAATACCAGAGTAGGTACCCACTCTCAGAATACCAGTGTAGGTACTCGCTCTCTGAATACCAGAGAAAGGGCCTGCTCTCTGAATACCAGAGTAGGTACCCATTCTCAGAATACCAGAGTAGGTACCCACTCTCAGAATAGAGTAGGTACCACTCTCAGAATACCAGAGTAGGTACCCACTCTCAGAATACCAGAGTAGGTACTCGTCTCTGAATACCAGAGTAGGTACTCGCTTCTCTGAATACCAGAGTAGGTACCCACTCTGAATACCAGAGTAGGTACTGCTCTCTGGAATAATTGAGTAGGTACCCACTCTCAGAATACCAGAGTAGGTACCCACCTCTCAGAATACATTGAGTAGGTACCCACTCTCAGAATACCAGAGTAGGTACCCACTCTCAGAATACCAGAGTAGGTACGCTTCTGAATACCAGAGTAGGTACTCGCTCTCTGAATACCAGAGTAGGTACTCGCTCTCAAAATACTATAGGTACCACCTCAGAATACCAGAGAGGCTCGTTCTCTGAATACCATTGTAGGTACCAACTGTGAGAAAACTAGAGTAGTTACTTGTTCTCTTCTGAATACCAGAGTAGGTACTGCTCAGAATAACAGAGTAGGTACCCACTCTCAGAATACTTCAGAGTAGTACCCACTCTCAGAATACCAGAGTAGGTACCCACTCTCAGAATACCAGAGTAGGTACCCACTCTCGGAATACCAGAGTAGGTACCCACTCTCAGAATACCAGAGTAGGTACCCACTCTCAGAATACCAGAGTAGGTACCACTCTCAGAATAACAGAGTAGGTACTCGCTCTCAGAATACTGAGAGAGCAGGGCACCACCAGAATACCAGAGTAGGTACCCACTCTCAGAATACCAGAGTAGGTACCCACTCTCAGAATACCAGAGTAGGTACTTGCTCTCTGAATACCAGAGTAGGTACCCACTTTCAGAATAATTGTGAGTAGTACCACTCTCAGAATACCAGAGTAGGTACCTACTCTCTGAACACCAGAGTAGGTACTCACTCAGAATACCAGAGTAGGTACCCACTCAGAATACCAGAGTAGGTACCACTCTCTGAACACCAGAGTAGGTATCACCTCAGAATACCAGAGTTGTTACCCACTTTCAGAATACCAGAGTAGGTACCCACTCTCTGAACACCAGAGTAGGTACTCACTCTCAGAATACCAGAGTAGGTACCCACTCTCAGAATACCAGAGTAGGTACCCACTCTCTGAACACCAGAGTAGGTACTCACTCTCAGAATACCAGAGTTGTTACCCACTTTCAGAATACCAGAGTAGGTACCTCTTTTTAATACCTGGAGAGTATGTACTCTCATCATCCTGAAACGCACCAGAGACGGAACATTTCTTCAGCGTGAGAATGACACGTGACTTATAACCGTCTTCTCGCCACAGGGAACCTTTGAAGCTGAAGTGGATGTGGGTGCTGCTGTGCAACCTCCCTGGCGTTATACCGAAGAAGGTGACAGATTTTCAACTTGTCTTGCGAGTGGACTAAAAGAGAGGAGGATGACATGACTTATAGGTATTAAATGCCTCGACTGTGACAGAACCCCCCATCTCAAAAAGATGATTCATATGTATCATGAGCATTAATTTCAAAGCAGTATTTGAAAACCACAACCGTTCTGCTGCATTGCGCGTTATAGCAGCTGCAAAGTCATACAAACAGTTAGTCCACACTTCGTGGTTCCCTTTACTGCAGAGCTTGAAGCGCTTAGATATAAAAATGCACATGCACCTTTACGCATGCACACACACACACACACACACACACACACACACACACATACATAGACACGCGCGCACGCGCACATTTAGGCAATCGCTTGTTGCTTAATCATGTTATATACAACATCTACAGTATCAGTAATGATAATCATAGTAATGATGATAGTAACAATAGCAATAATAATGCTGATAACAACAATAATAATCATAATAATACACGTCCTCCAATTTCGTAAGAACCCCACTCTGCCCTCACACTTTTGATGAAAAAACACGATAAATGAGCATATCTAGTTAAGCATTAATGATTATCTTAACTGTTCAACTTGACAA
>BOPN01001767.1:234796-249796 GCA_017312705.2 Penaeus japonicus | reverse complement strand
CATCTGCGTATATCATTTGTATTTGGTAACTTTATATCAGACATTAGTATGTTAAATAATGTTGGGCTTAGTGGTGAACCTTGTGGTACTCCTGTTGTTATTTTACCCCGTTCTGTTGTTTTTCCTTCTATTTTTATTTGAAATCTTCTTTCTTTTAAAAACCCTTCTATCCATCTTAGTATTTTTCCTTTTATACCTATTTTTTCCATCTTAATTAATAATGCTTCGTGATTTACGGAGTCGAAAGCTTTCTCTAAGTCTAAACAAGCTATTAGTCCATATTTTTTTTGTTCTATTGCTTGACTGATCTTCAAGTCTATAATCTGGATAGCATCTAAAGCTGTTCTGTTTGGTCTAAACTTCTACTAGATCTTCATTCAATTTTTTATTAGTTTCTAGCCACCAATTTAATCTTTTATTTACTATTTTTTCAAATATTTTCCCCATACAGGACGTTCTGCTAATATATCTGTATGATTCTATATTTCTTGAATCTTTTCCTGGTTTGTTTATCGGATTTATTATTGCATTTTTAAATATGTTTGGGTATTCCCCTTTTGACCAGTAGATATTGAATATCTTTAATATTGTTCTTAGAATGTTATCTGGGACATTTTTATAGAATTCATAATTTATTTCATCTGGTCCATATGCTTTTCCATTTTTTGTATTCATTATTGTTGTTTTTAATTCTCTTAATGTTATTTCTTTACATAAATCACCATCATCTTGGGTGTTTAGTTGTTCTTTTTCTAATTCTTGTTGCCATCACTTTTTTTTCTTGTTAGTTACTTTTTCATATTCTTCTTTAAAAAGTTCTAATTTCTTATCATTGTCTGTAATTGGGATGTTATTATCAACTATGGGGTAACAACTTGATGTTATCTTGCCTATCTGTTTTTTAATAAAATTCCAAACTCTTTTTGTTAAAAGAAACTTATTTGTTCACAAAATTTCCCCCATGATTCCCTCTTCTGTTTTTCTATCACTTGTCTTGCTTTTGTTCTTACTTCTTTATAATCCATTTGGTTTTTTTTTGTGTGGGTCTTTTTCTTGTGTGGGCTTTTTTGTGCATTTTGCAAGAAATGTCTACTGGTGAATGTGCTTCTTCACAGTAAAAACAATATGAGGGATTAGTACAATCTTTATAATTGTGGTCAAATTTACTGCAATTACTACACCTTTTTTTATTTACGTGTTATCACTCCATGACCATAACATAGACAGTTAAAACATCTAGGTATTGGAAAGGTATATTGATAAATTTTGTATGAGGTGTGACCTATAGCCACTCTTTCTGGCAGAGGACCTTAAATGTTATCCTTAGAGATTTGCTGGTATTCTTTTTTATTCACTTAGACAGAGGAAAGAGTAATAGAGGAAACAGCATTGCGGGCAAACCAATTAACCCCAGACCCATTGGTAAACCTAGAAAACCTCTCAATAGAAGAACCTCTGACTGCTCCATTCACTATTAACGATATAAACAAGGTGATTAGAGGCATGAAAAATAAAGCACCCGGAATAAGCCACATAAAAAAGACAGACATAACAAACCTACCAGCAATAATGATTCAGAGATTACTATCCATCTGTAACGCAGCCCTTGCATCCGGGTACTTCCCAAACCGCTTCAAAACCGCACTGGTAACACTCATACCAAAGGCAGGAAAGCCGCCTAATAGACCAGAAAATTTCAGGCCTATCTCACTCTTGGAGATACCGGGAAAGATCCTGGAAAGGCTGATCAATAACCGCCTCCAAAGCCACCTTGAAAGTAACAACCTCCTAAATGAAAGGCAATATGGATTCCGACAATCATGGGGAACGACCACAGCAATAGCGATAGCATATGAGGAAACAGCCCTTGCTCTAGCGAACAAGAAAAAAGTGAATATCGTCCTCCGTGATGTCGCCAAGGCCTTTGACAAGGTATGGCATCCCGGATTACAACATCGGCTTCTCCAACTAGACCTCCCCTGTCCAATAACAAAAATGCTCTCAAGCTTTCTCCTAGACAGGAAGGCCAAACTGAGAGTCGGTCAATATATAGGCCGAGAATTCTCGCTTGAAAGTGGAGTCCCACAGGGCAGTATCCTCTCGCCAACGCTATACACATTATACACCTCCCCAACTCCACTGCCGGCAAGAGACATAACTCAAATTAGCTCACACCCGTCCCCACAAAACCAGTTCATTAAGTTCGCAACAGACAGAGCTATTGGAGAAATAAACAAATTTGAAAAAGCATGGAAGATTAAAACAAACAAGAACAAATTTCTAATCATTCCAGCAGCGAGAACAAAGCCAGGAAACCTTAACCTGCAGAACATTAATGTGGGCTATGAAAAATCAGGGAAACTATTAGGGCTAAAGCTTACTAATACCGGAATCGCATCTCATGTAAAAGAGCGAATTAACATCGCCAACAGCACACTGACCAAACTGAAGCGATTCTCAGGATGCACAGAGGAAACAAAACTGAGGTTGTATAAAACACTGGTGAGACCAATCATAGAATATCCACCCGTCCCATTAAATACGATCGCACGAACATCATGGGAAAGACTACAGGCCATTCAAAACAAAGCCATTCTATGGATTAAAGGAATTAGATGGCCAAACCCCCGCCCCTCCATCAGAGAACTACATGCACTATACGAACTGGACCCCATTAACATCCGCATACATAGAATGGCAGAGAAAATTTGGGACAAGCTGGAGTATTTGGAGGATACGAACTACGAACATATTAACACAATAAGTGAAAACACCGAGGGGGAACACCACTGGTGGCCCAGAAGCTTAACCAGAGCAAGACAGAACCCCCCCGAACCAATATACTCACGAACGAATACATAGACAACTAAAATTCAACTGGGGAAATATACCGAGCCGACAGACCGCCGAAAAGCGGTCTATCGGATATAAACAAACAAAACGCTAACTACGCCGATCAGTCAAAGCCGTAGACGCGGTCTACCAAATGTAAACAAACAAAACGGTAACTACGCTGATCAGCCACTGCCGTTGCAGCTGTCTAACGGTCATATGTAAACAATCAAAAGCGGAAAGTATGCGGAGCAACAGACTCCGACACAGCTTTTTACCTGACGAATAACACGACGATTTAAAAGCCAACAATAATCAATATGTAAATAACAACAAACAACATTTAAATAAGAATCGGGCGCCGGCCTCCCTGCAGCTGAAGAAATACCAACTGCACTACCATCGAAAACCACCAGTCTTGCCTGACGATAGGACCATGATTGCAAGAGTATGAAGAACACATCTTTAAACAAGCAAGGCAAACAAAACCCAAACTCAGACTAAAACAGAAACTCAAAAGTAACAAATAAAAAACAATAAAGACAAACACAAAAGGAAACAGAAAGAAACAAAATACAGATAAAAAACATGCTAGTGATGAATTACCTTTTGAAGTTTTCTGTTTTTCTTTGTAGGTAGATGACTGCTGTCTATGCACTTTCTTTTTCGTAAGTTTCTGTTAAATATTTTAATGTGATGGTGAATTCTCATGGTGAGGAAAATATTCATGAATTTGTCTTGTACTCCACTACAAAGATTAAAACCAAGTTGAATTTTGTTTAATTATATTGCTAAATTATATTTTAATTTGTCTTTATACATATAATCATTAATTTTTGACATAAATGTTTTTTCGAAATCTGTTACTGTATCAATAATTTCAAGTTTAGGAAAAGTTAAATATTCATATTCATCAAGAGCTTTGGCATTGAAAAATATATCAGTGTTATCTGAATTATCTTTAGGAGATTGAATTATCTGCTGTCTGCAATTGTCACACTTATGGCTTATTACTTTATGGCATATGTAACCAACAATATATGCAGCAGCATTTTCAGTTAAATCGGGATATGGCATGGGTGACATTTCAAATGTGGAAGTAGTTGCGGCATCATTATAAGGATCAAATGAAGAAAAATATGTTGCTATATTAGTAGAATGTGATGGTAAATGAAGGGTTTGAAAATGTTCTAGGCTACTTGAGATGCTTGCCTCTACCTCTGCAGAATCTCTGTCAATGATATAATCAAGAGAATTACTTGAAATACTGACTTCTTTTATGAATGCCTTCTCCTTCAAATTGGAAAGATTAATATGTGATAACATTGGTGTTGTATCTTCTACACAATTTCCATTGGATGACTGTTGAATTAAATAATTGGCTGTTATGTTCTTTACAGCAGAAATAAAAGATTTTGTGTCAGGGGAATCATTATTCCCACAAACATTTCTAACACAACCATAAAAAAAAAAAAAAAAAAAAATCTAAACAGTCTTGATTCAATTTCCTGGTTAAGAGATAATCTATTTTAAATTTGATTTGTATATCTTTCCACAATAATTTTAAAGACTGAATATTCAAAAACCAGCCAGCAACACTTGGAATTCTTTGTCTGGAACCTTCAATAGTCCACTGCTTTATCCACTCACTCATATCGGTTAATTGTTGAAAATCTATATCGTTTGATATTGCACATTTTGATTTCCTATAGTGTTTTCTCTGTGGACTGTTGAAAATGTCAAATAGTTCATCCATTTTATAAATAAATTTTGCTGTTGCAGCTGCTTCAGTTGGCAGAACTCCAAGAGTGGCATGGGTGTGAATAGCTGCTGCAACAGTTCTGCTAAATATTTGACTTGCATATTGTACACGCATTTTCTGAAAACTACTAGGATGAATATGAATATCGCTCACCTTTGGTGCAAGTCTTATACCCATATTTCTATCTATTTCATAAAATTCCTTTATGTATTGCCAGCTGATTTTCTCATTATCAACCTTGAAATCATATTTAAATAAATTATTCCGTATACTCTTCAGCAAATGAGGGGCATCATAAAAGAAGAAAACTTTTTCTTCATTTTCCATTAAATATGGGTTGTCATCTCTTATTCCCATCTTTTTGAATGCACTAACATTTGAAGGATCTTGGTCGCAGGTCACAAACTTGGGATATAGTCCGGTTTCCTTTAATTTTTTAATACAATCAATTACCATCATTTTGATGGTATCTGCTGGAACAGACTTTTCAAACAGAAAATATCCCAAAGTCTGCTTCCATTTCGAACAGAGTCCTTTTGCCATAAACACCATAGCAAATTGAGCTGGTCTGCTAGACTGACCATACTTTCCCAAATTTTCACATCCATGAATTTTGTCCGTCATTGTACAGTAATGGATCCCTGATCTTATGGAAATTGCATCAAAAACAATGCCACATAATTTTTCTGATGTTGACTTGCATTGAGTCTTTTTCTCAAGTAATTTAAATATAGACTCATTCCAACCAACACTAAATAAAACATTTTGGAGCCATAGTCGAAGCATCCTGGGGGTTGGGAGGGCAAAAATTTTAGAAAGGAATCTATATGCCCTAGGGCTTTTGAAATATAACCCTAGACTGAAACATCTCATAGTTGGTGAATATCTCCTCCCCTTGCTCTTTGCTCCAGAAAGTTTCATTTGCGCTTTGAAAAATTCAAGCGCAGTGCCACTCAGGTATTGGGACACATTTTTTACTACATTGGCTGGTAAATTAGGGCAATGCTGTGTTTTCTGTTTTTGAAGATTATTATATTTCTTTAATAACCTATGAGCTCTCACCCTTAAATTTTGAATTATTTTGTTTTTGTTTTTTATCTTTTGTGAACATGGTGACTGATGTATGCTTGCATTTGCTGAAATATAGCAAAAAATGTTTAAAAAACAGGATATTTAATATAATCTATTTTTATGGCATGCATAAACTAAGCATAAACTAAACTATAAATGGTCATATCATTCCACAAGATATTGATTTCTTTATACATCAATTCTAATGAATACCTCAATAATTGAGCAATTACACATTTCTAAGTAGAAAAAGTATATGCATATGTATTAACCATGTTTGGATGCAAGTAGTTGTACTTTAGTATAAATATCAGAGTACTTATACAATTGAGATTCTAGAGATTGATGTATTTGTGCTTGTACTTTCAAATATTGTGAAATGCTGTCTATATAGTTATATCCCATATGAATGTTTACATGATTCTATTGTAATTTACATTTTTGCTAATATCACAAACATAGGCAGTCTACTTTAAATGAATTTTTCATGTAAAATATAGTAATTTCAATCCATTGTAGTCCTAAATAGAAATCATTTAACCTGAACTAGGTTTGCTCCATGTAAAAAATTAAAAGATGATTTGAACTTATCTTTTGAACCTCATTCTGTCTAGATTTTTTTTTTATACAAAAGGAATTGGATTTCAGCAACTGAATATTTCTCTACTAACTGAAAACCTTTAAAAATGCACATCTACTTAAGTACTGTCTCCTTAACTTGAAGCCAAGCCTAGGGTGTGTGTGTATGTGTGTGTGTGTGTGTGTGTGTGTGTGTGTGTGTGTGTGTGTGTGTGTGTGTGTGTGTGTGTGTGTGTGTGTGTGTGTGTGAGATGCAGAGAAATGGTGACTGCACACACGAAAGCTCCTATTAAGATGTGTGTGGCTTTTTTCGTGGAGCCTTGGAATATTTAATGCATTTAGCCACAAAAGACACCTGAAATATGTCACGAGGGAGCTGTAGCTTGCTGTTAGAATTTCTTAATATTTAATTTTCTGCAATATATCACTTGGCAACACTTAACAACACAATAATTAAGTAAATTACCTGTCTTTGTCCTTTGGAAATCTATGAAAATGATGGAAAGGATGTGAATCTTTCCGCCTTTTACAGATAACACATGGATGTGATTTTCCGACCATCATGAAATGCGCGCTCTAAAATTTGTCTGCTGCTGTCACTTTTTTTTCAATGTAAACACATGACGTCATTGACGAGCGATTGTAACGCCATCTTTTAATCGGACTATGTTATGACGTCATGGACTACTTTAAGGTCCCAGCTAGTATTATTTCACCCTTTTCTTGGACTTTCCCGTCTTTATAATAGTCTTTGACCAGGTGAGGCATACCTACGCGCATGCGCATTACAAATAAGGGGTACGATATAAATGGTTTATTACCATGTAAAACAATATCGGTCATCACGTCAAATAATATTTAATAAGATAATTATTTCCTATAGATATTTCAAATAGTCCTTTTCATTATTCTTCATCCGTTATCATAACACATACGATAGGTTTGAAATTAGTAAATCAGTTAAAATGAGTAAACCTGTTATATAATCCATTTACAATCATCTTATAGTATCAATAAAACAGGAATTATAATCAATACGCAGATCAATAGTATAACAAAACTTTATTTATTTACCATCACCTTTATCTCAGAAAATATAATACATGTAATTAGAAAAGAAAATATATGAAATAACCGGTGTTCCATGAAGAATTAATCTCTACTAATACTTAGATATTCATTATATAAATATAAACACGGATAGACACATTTCAAATAGACAATGATCCCCTCTTTATGAATAAATTCAAATGTCAAAACAGATAAATGAAAATACAATAAATGGACGAGGGAGAGTTATGAATACATGGCTACCACACAAGGGTTATTATGCGAACCCATGAAACAGTGAACGCAGCGAAGTAAGTAGCATTGGAATTACTAGTTATATTTGTATACAGTAACATTTAAACAGCGATTTGGCCATCTTATATCTTAATCATTGTTCATATCTTTAATGAATGACATTCTTAACATAGCTTCAGACCCCCGTTCCCTCTCCCTAAAACAATTCCTTGTAATTCGCTACCATCGGCCAGTTCGGTAACATTATAAATCCGTTCAAAGTTATCATCTGTAAATAAACAGTCCCTCATACTCTGGCCAGCTGAGTGTGTGCTTTGAGTGCGAGACCAGAGGAAATCTCATCGTCAGTTCTATCATTCACTGATTTCACAGGTCTATTAATCCAATGGACACTCAAACAGGACCTTCACGAAGTTGCACCTGCTCGAAGGAGCCCTGAGAAAAACAAACGTGCCGCCACGATCCGTGGTAACATAGATCATTAGTCTTGGACTTGTACGACTAACTGGGAGGGGGTTGTGTAAACAGCAAGGATTCTCTTCCCGTTTCCTCCTCTCACTCCCCTCCAAATTTGCCCTACATAATATCGCACGAACGCAAATCACATGATAGGTTTCTGCTCTGTAAAGCACACACTTTACCCACACACGCCCCGTATGTGTGCATAAAAGAGCAGTTACAGCCCACGCGTCAGCACACACCTTTTCTGGACGGAAACACACGGGGAAACAGGGAACTAGTATCGTACACCTATCCTCTATCTGTATGTCTGTGTGTGGGCGAGCGCGCGCGCTTGTCTATTCTATACATTGATATACTATTGTTCATTTTAAGCCGTTAGGATAGCGCAGTGGTTAGAGTGCCGACTTCACATCCCTGTGGTCGGCAGATCGTGCCCCGTCCAAACTTGTGAGTTTCCACTGTCGCCTGGCGGTCACCGCCGTGGCTGGGCATCACGGTGAATAAGGGCCAAGCTACACTTGTTGGCACACTCCCTCATAATAAGTCAACACACGCTGAGCACAGGCGTGCTCGTCTCAGTGCAAATAAGCCCGACGAAGCATTTGATCCGCACATCTAGCTTATCCTTATCATTATGCTCGTTGTACTGTTACGGACAATCTGTCTTCCGCTAATCTGCAGGCTGAAATATTCCAAAGTGCAGCCGCCGCGCCCCTCACTCGTTGCGGTGCGTCTCAGCAGTAGAGCCAGTCCCTGTGGCGCGGCGGCCGACACGCTTCCGGGCACGGCTGGCTCAGGGAAGACTGTGAATACTCCGCTCGGAATCTGGGGAGAGAGAGGGAAGCAAATGAATCACTAAAAAATAGATTTGGAATATCGTATATATATATAGATACATAGATAGACAGATAGATAGATATACATATCCGTATGTGTGTGTACCAAATGTGAGACGTATTTTAGGAGCCACATACAAACATCTCTCTGTCTGTCTGTCTGTCTATCTCTCTCTTTCTCTCTCTGTCTCTGTCTCTGTCTCTGTCTCTGTCTCTCTCTCTCTCTCTCTCTCTCTCTCTCTCTCTCTCTCTCTCTCTCTCTCTCTCTATATATATATATATATATATATATATATTTATATATATATATGTGTGTGTATATATGTATATATATGTATATATATAAATAAATATATATATATATATATATATATATATATATATATATATATATATACATACATACATACTCACATATATATGTATGTATACACAAACACACATACACACACATATATGTGTATACTCACACATATATATGTGTATACACACACACACACACAATTAGCAGAATCGAAACTCGACAGAAACAAAGAAAGCAAATAAAAAGGCATTCACCGCCCATAGTCTAACGTTATAACATCAATGATATTACTGAAAGGACTTGTCTAAATATGACGTAACTCTGTAATTTGGCTCGTTGTGTTTGCTTCATAGAGAAGACATCGAGACTTTTAAGGAAGATAATTAGACAATTCTTTTCTTTTTAGATCGAGTTGTCCGCTGCTATTAACTATCTGTCTACTGACTTCTTAGAAGTACTTTCTCTTGAGCTTGAGCATGAACATTTTGGATGTTTGTGCGTCTGCCTGCGTTTTTAAACAGGCGTTTATCCAAGATGTTTAGAGGTCTATCCTTTACATATGGCCTTTTATATTTCGCCTTTTTCCTCGCCCTCCTTTTATTTATATTTCCTCATTCCTTTTCATTTTATTCTTCGTGTTCCTCCTTCTTATTCTCCTTCTCCATCTTCTACTTCTACTTCACCTTCTTCCTCTTCCCCCTTCATTCCCTCTCCTCCTGCTTCTTCGTCCTCGCCCTCCTCTTCTTTTCATTTCCTTTTTTCGGCTTCGTGTTTCTCCTCCTTCTTGTTCACCTTCTACCTCTTCCCATCTTTCCCTCTCCTCCTGCTTCTTCGTCTTCCTCCTCCTCCTCCTCCTGCTTATTTGTCTTCCTCCTCCTCCTGCTTCTTCGTCTTCCTCCTCCTCCTCCTCCTGCTTATTTGTCTTCCTCCTCCTCTTGCTTCTTCGTCTTCCTCTTCCTCCTCCTCCTCCTCCTCCTCTTGTACCTTGCCCTAAGCCTACCTGGGCGCTCCTACGAAGAATCCGTCCTGCCGCTGCGTCGGCCAAGGGGCCGAGTAGGCATACTTCTTGCAGAGGTAGCTGTCGTGGCCAATCATCCTGCCTTGCGCGACTGGCCACAAAGTAGCCTACGGAAGGAAAAGGAAAAGAGGTTAACGTTAAACGAAGCTGATTAAGTGCTTACATTGAAAGTCAGAGAAGACGGATTAGAAAAACTATATTTTTCGATCATTTATTCATATCATATGTATTTGTGTGTGTTCATGTATACAATCACAGGCAGAAGAGCAAACGTCTGGCTAACAACGCAAGCGCCTCTCACAGTCAAGATCTCCTGGTCGACGCCATGGCGCGATTTCCCGAGTCCTTGCTTGAGCATCTTGTCGCGCACCCGAGCCAGCTCGTCCGCCGCGCTGGGAGCGGGCAGGTTGTCCCAGCGGGCGCCCCACATGCCCCCGAGGATCGGGGTGTCGTGGTTGGGATGATCTCTCATGATGTGGAAGGTTTTATTGGACGCGAGCCACTGTTCCACTGCCGCTGCTTCCCGCGATGAAATCTGGCAGCATGAAGAAGAAAGGTCTGTTTCTGTCCCTCCTAAGCTTCCGTCTCCCTTCTGTGTCTCTTACCTTGGTGGCGTCAGCGCCACATCGCTTGCCTTTTCCGACTCACCGGAGAATCCGTATCCCGGACAATCATGGCCGCCACCTGCAGGTCCCCCAGCGGCAGCGCCCTCCACAGCATCGGATGCACAGCAGACACGTTTCCCAGTGGGGGCGGCAGGTTCTCCACGTCGCACACGTAGAAGTGGGCGTGGTCACGGAGCAGAGGACACAGCACACTCTTGCGCCAACGAGCGTCCGTGTACAGCCTCACTTTCCACCCAGGATAATGTTGCCTCACCTGGAAGTCAAGCGTCGAGTTTTGGCTGCTACATAATTTTTCTGGTACAGTTCATGTACATAGACTACATACTGCATATTAATTACACATTGAACTGACATTATAAACTTCCTGTGTATCACCCACCTGAGTAAGCAAAGTGTCTATCCCCAGCCAGTATGCCGCTTTATTGCCATAGAGAGACAGTGCCACCACCTGTTGCCCGTTGCCAGAAGCCCACGCTCTGCGCCCGCAAGTGCCGCCCACTTCGTCATTCTCGGAGGTCGGGCTCGCTTGTCTTATGCCACTGCAGTCACTACTGTCCCACAACGGCAATTTCTGAGGATGGAATTTCAGATACATAGCGCCCAAAGGGATGATTTAATTCGTCTCGCGAGCTGTGCCATTGTTACTTAAAGCTTGAATGGCACTCTAAGGGCGAGAAAAGTCTCGATTCAACTCGTGGCACGAAGCGAGAATATTCTACATTCTTGCTGTTGATATTCATCTTCTTGATTAAGCATCAGTATTAGAATCTAACCGTAGTGGAACATATTTGTTTCTAATGCATGTCATAAACATTTTTTATTATTTGTAGAAAGTTTAACTTGAATTCATTTTAAAGAGGAAGGATTGCACTTTCCGTTGATGATAAGAAATGCGTAGCTGCAATAAAAGGCAAAGACAATGAGCTTTAGTTAGAACTTTAAAAAAAAGTTTAAAGTTTGATCTTCTAATGTTGAGAGATGGGCTTCATTTCCACCGATATACAATTTTGTCTCATGCATCACTCGGTGAAATGCAAATCAGTTTGAAGATTGTTTCTCAACCAAGGAACCGAAGAAACCTTTCAAAGGATCTGCAGGAGTTTACCACTTTGGAAGGCTAATTATTCTGTTTTCTTAGAGGTGAAGTTTATTTTCCATTTCGTAAATATACACGTTTTTTTTCTTTTATTTTTGTATCATACATATACGAGGAAAACGATCATATAATAAACACCACTTCCTGTGAAAAGAAAATCTTTTATTAACCATTCATAAATACAAATGTAAAAGGACTATATCATATCTAATCCCATACCTGAATATATAAGTGGATTAAAGGGATCCACAAAGCTTGAAAGGTTGGGAAACACTGAGTCAGGAGAACATGCGGGTAAAAGGGTAGATTTCTCTTCTACTAGTGTTAGATGCGATCTGGGTTCTACAGGGAGGCTGTCCGCCGAGCACCAGATGCAGAGTAATGAAAATCCTCCTTGCTCAGGTCCCCGTACGCACAAAGCCAGTATGAAGCATGCAGAGCAAAGCCCTTATGTGGACGCTAGGATCTGTAGCTTCTCGTCTGCTCCTGAATGGGTCGCGTCCGAGAGAGTGGCACAGATGCAGTAAACCCAAGTGACTGCTCAAGGTTTAACCATCTGCTGTACAAGAAACTCAATCAACTGGCGGTGGAGGTTGGACACTACCTTCAGAGGGTAGCCATAACCATCGTCAACAGACTTCAGTAGTGTTCTCGGAGAACTGCCATCTCTAAATAATTCACAATGCCTGATGCAGTTCAAGACCCATTAGTGACTACCTATAAACATGGCAGAACTTTATCTTGCCAGAGGCCAGGAATCATGTCTGACTCTATACCAGAGTAGGTACTTGCTCTCTGAATACCAGAGTAGGTACCCACTCTCAGAATACCAGAGTAGGTACTCGTTCTCTGAATACCATTGTAGGTACCAACTGTGAAAAAACTAGAGTAGTTACTTGTTCTCTGAATACCAGAGTAGGTACCCACTCTCAGGATACCAGAGTAAGTACTCGTTCTCTGAATACCATTGTAGGTACCCACTCTCAGAATACCAGAGTAGGTACCCACTCTCAGAATACCAGAATAGGTACTCACTCTCAGAATACCAGAGTAGCTACCCACTCTCAGAATACCAGAGTAGGTACCCACTCTCAGAATACCAGAGTAGGTACCCACTCTCAGAATACCAGAGTAGGTACTCACTCTCAGAATACCAGAGTAGCTACCCACTCTCAGAATACCAGAGTAGCTACCCACTCTCAGAATACCAGAGTAGCTACCCACTCTCAGAATACCAGAGAAGGTACCTACTCTCAGAATACCAGAGTAGGTACCCACTCTCAGAATACCAGAGTAGGTACCCACTCTCAGAATACCAGAGTAGGTACTTGCTCTCTGAATACCAGAGTAGGTACCCACTCTCAGAATACCAGAGTAGGTACCCACTCTCAGAATACCAGAGTAGGTACCCACTCTCAGAATACCAGAGTAGGTACCCACTCTCAGAATACCAGAGTAGGTACCCACTCTCAGAATACCAGAGTAGGTACCCACTCTCAGAATACCAGAGTAGGTACTCGCTCTCAGAATACCAGAGTAGGTACCCACTCTCAGAATACCAGAGTAGGTACCCACTCTCAGAATACCAGAGTAGGTACCCACTCTCAGAATACCAGAGTAGGTACCCACTCTCAGAATACCAGAGTAGGTACCCACTCTCAGAATACCAGAGTAGGTACCCACTCTCAGAATACCAGAGTAGGTACCCACTCTCAGAATACCAGAGTAGGTACCCACTCTCAGAATACCAGAGTAGGTACCCACTCTCAATACCAGAGTAGGTACTGCTCTCTGGAATAATTGAGTAGGTACCCACTCTCAGAATACCAGAGTAGGTACCCACCTCTCAGAATACATTGAGTAGGTACCCACTCTCAGAATACCAGAGTAGGTACCCACTCTCAGAATACCAGAGTAGGTACGCTTCTGAATACCAGAGTAGGTACTCGCTCTCTGAATACCAGAGTAGGTACTCGCTCTCAAAATACTATAGGTACCACCTCAGAATACCAGAGAGGCTCGTTCTCTGAATACCATTGTAGGTACCAACTGTGAGAAAACTAGAGTAGTTACTTGTTCTCTTCTGAATACCAGAGTAGGTACTGCTCAGAATAACAGAGTAGGTACCCACTCTCAGAATACTTCAGAGTAGGTACTCGCTCTCAGAATACCAGAGTAGGTACCCACTCTCTGAATACCAGAGTAGGTACTTACTCTCTGAATACCAGAGTAGGTACTTGCTCTCAGAATACCAGAGTAGGTATCCACTCTCAGAATACCAGAGTAGGTACCCACTTTCAGAATAACAGAGTAGGTACTCGCTCTCAGAATACTGAGAGAGCAGGGCACCACCAGAATACCAGAGTAGGTACCCACTCTCAGAATACCAGAGTAGGTACCCACTCTCAGAATACCAGAGTAGGTACTTGCTCTCTGAATACCAGAGTAGGTACCCACTTTCAGAATAATTGTGAGTAGTACCACTCTCAGAATACCAGAGTAGGTACCTACTCTCTGAACACCAGAGTAGGTACTCACTCAGAATACCAGAGTAGGTACCCACTCAGAATACCAGAGTAGGTACCACTCTCTGAACACCAGAGTAGGTATCACCTCAGAATACCAGAGTTGTTACCCACTTTCAGAATACCAGAGTAGGTACCCACTCTCAGAACACCAGAGTAGGTACCCACTCTCAGAATACCAGAGTAGGTACCCACTTTCAGAATACCAGAGTACGCACTTGCTCTCTGAACACCAGAGTAGGTACTCACTCTCAGAATACCAGAGTTGTTACCCACTTTCAGAATACCAGAGTAGGTACCCTCTTTTTTTAATACCAGAGTAGTATTTAGTCTCATCATCCTGAAACGCACCAGAGACCAGAACATTTCTTCAGCGTGAGAATGACACGTGACTTATATCCGTCTTCTCGCCACAGGGAACCTTTGAAGCTGAAGTGGATGTGGGTGCTGCTGTGCAACCTCCCTGGCGTTATACCGAAGAAGGTGACAGATTTTCAACTTGTCTTGCGAGTGGACTAAAAGAGAGGAGGATGACATGACTTATAGGTATTAAATGCCTCGACTGTGACAGAACCCCCCATCTC
>BOPN01001767.1:217296-229796 GCA_017312705.2 Penaeus japonicus | reverse complement strand
TTATAGGTGTTGATCTAAAACATCCTGTTGCTATTCTCATTGCACTGTTTTGTATTATGTTTAACTTTTTTATTTCTTGTTGTTTTGCGGCCCCATATATAGAAATTCCATATTCTATTGTTGGTTTTATATATATTTCATAGAATTTTAATATTTTTTCTCTATTTGCTCCCCATTTCAGATATGATAGTTTTTTCATTATGTTTATTCTTTCAATTGATTTTGATTTTACAAAATCTATGTGTTTTTTCCAATTCAACTTTGGGCTATCAAAGATTACTCCAATATTTGTGTTGCGTGGTGAATATTAGTTCTTCATTTCCTATTTTTATTTTGGGGATTATTCTTATTTTCTTGTTTGTAAAACACATTATCTTACTTTTTGTTAAATTCATTTTTAGATCCCATTTATTTGTCCACTCGTTTAGTGTTTTTAATCCATTTTCTAATATATTTGATGCTTCTATTATATCTTTGTTTATTGTTATTAAAGTGACATCATCTGCGTATATCATTTGTATTTGGTAACTTTATATCAGACATTAGTATGTTAAATAATGTTGGGCTTAGTGGTGAACCTTGTGGTACTCCTGTTGTTATTTTACCCCGTTCTGTTGTTTTTCCTTCTATTTTTATTTGAAATCTTCTTTCTTTTAAAAACCCTTCTATCCATCTTAGTATTTTTCCTTTTATACCTATTTTTTCCATCTTAATTAATAATGCTTCGTGATTTACGGAGTCGAAAGCTTTCTCTAAGTCTAAACAAGCTATTAGTCCATATTTTTTTTGTTCTATTGCTTGACTGATCTTCAAGTCTATAATCTGGATAGCATCTAAAGCTGTTCTGTTTGGTCTAAACTTCTACTAGATCTTCATTCAATTTTTTATTAGTTTCTAGCCACCAATTTAATCTTTTATTTACTATTTTTTCAAATATTTTCCCCATACAGGACGTTCTGCTAATATATCTGTATGATTCTATATTTCTTGAATCTTTTCCTGGTTTGTTTATCGGATTTATTATTGCATTTTTAAATATGTTTGGGTATTCCCCTTTTGACCAGTAGATATTGAATATCTTTAATATTGTTCTTAGAATGTTATCTGGGACATTTTTATAGAATTCATAATTTATTTCATCTGGTCCATATGCTTTTCCATTTTTTGTATTCATTATTGTTGTTTTTAATTCTCTTAATGTTATTTCTTTACATAAATCACCATCATCTTGGGTGTTTAGTTGTTCTTTTTCTAATTCTTGTTGCCATCACTTTTTTTTCTTGTTAGTTACTTTTTCATATTCTTCTTTAAAAAGTTCTAATTTCTTATCATTGTCTGTAATTGGGATGTTATTATCAACTATGGGGTAACAACTTGATGTTATCTTGCCTATCTGTTTTTTAATAAAATTCCAAACTCTTTTTGTTAAAAGAAACTTATTTGTTCACAAAATTTCCCCCATGATTCCCTCTTCTGTTTTTCTATCACTTGTCTTGCTTTTGTTCTTACTTCTTTATAATCCATTTGGTTTTTTTTTGTGTGGGTCTTTTTCTTGTGTGGGCTTTTTTGTGCATTTTGCAAGAAATGTCTACTGGTGAATGTGCTTCTTCACAGTAAAAACAATATGAGGGATTAGTACAATCTTTATAATTGTGGTCAAATTTACTGCAATTACTACACCTTTTTTTATTTACGTGTTATCACTCCATGACCATAACATAGACAGTTAAAACATCTAGGTATTGGAAAGGTATATTGATAAATTTTGTATGAGGTGTGACCTATAGCCACTCTTTCTGGCAGAGGACCTTAAATGTTATCCTTAGAGATTTGCTGGTATTCTTTTTTATTCACTTTGTTTATCTTTATTAAATTTTGTCATTCTTATAATTTCTTGAATTTCAGAGTTGTCTCCAAATATTATTTTGATTTTTTCCTTTACTGTGTTTATTGGTATTTCAGTCTCTATGGGGTATATTGTACCATATGAACATCCTGTAAATTTACTGGATGCCGATTGTTTGCACTGTACCTCCCAATCTCCTAGATGTTCCATCTCATTTAATTTATCTATTTTGGATATATCATTTACTTCAAAGCGGATCGCTTTTCCTTTTCCTAAAACTCTTAAAGTATCTTCTTTTATATACTTTTGGAATACTGATTTGTTGATTGCATCCGTTAGTTTGATCGGATTGTTGAAATTTAAAGTAAATGATTCTCCTTTTAATTGAATAAGGATAACATTATTTTGTTCTACTTGCATGTGTGTTGATGGGTTGTATTTGTTGGTTCGTTGTTTTGAAACTTTTGTCCATTCGATTTCGTCAGTTCGTGATCTTTTGGGATTGGGGTCTTCTTCACTGTCACCAGTTCAGTTCAGACAGATATGCGAAGACGTCGCTTCGCCCGGGCTATATGCTCAAGGCGGCCCGGCCTCTGCCAGCTATGAGTGCTAACTCATCTTATCTAATCTTATCACTGTCACCGGTGATCACGTTTTTGCGTCCTTTGTTTTGTTGTTCTATGTCCATATAAATATGTGTGTCAGGTATTTCACCTGGTTCTGGATTTAGATCACTGTCCATTTATTATTTTCTCACTTGGTTTCGATTGAAAATAACTGAGTTGACTAGAGTGTAAAATTAGGTCTTCGCTCTGTGACGTTCAAGCTCGGATCACGTGCGAACTCGTCTATCAGTCTCCTTATCGGTGTTCGCACTTTGTTGCCAGATGTCACCAGAATAACGCCATCTATTGGCGTAGTCCAATAGTACATGTGACGTCATTAGAGTAGCCATGACGTCATGAGTTCTTCTGCCAGACCTATATCCGTAATCAAATGATACACGAGACGGCATTATAGCAGCAATGATGTTACGTGTTCGATTTTGATTTATGTATTTTTCACAAGCTTCATGGATAAAACTATGTTTATGATGTTTTTTTTTCCTCAATAATTGTGAACTTTATATGTACTATTAGTTTTGATAATATTCCCAAACCATGGTATCAACATTCTTAGTGTATGGAGAGGGAGGGAGGGAGGGAGAGAGAGAGAGAGAGAGAGAGAGAGAGAGAGAGAGAGAGAGAGAGAGAGAGAGAGAGAGAGAGAGAGAGAGAGAGAGAGAGAGAGAGGAGGGAGGGAGGGAGAGAGAGAGAGAGAGAGAGAGAGAGAGAGAGAGAGAGAGAGAGAGAGAGAGAGGAGAGAGAGAGAGAGAGAGAGGAGAGAGAGAGAGAGAGAGGAGAGAGAGAGGAGAGAGAGAGGAGAGAGAGAGAAACCTGGCTACAAAAAATATCATTTTATATATTACCAGTGTAATACCTTATTTAATGAGAATATAAATATCCTAAAACAGTATTGTAAAAAATACCTGTGCATCAGTTTGGATAGTAAAAATCAATGGTATGGATTCCTTTTATTATAATAAATATACTGTACCTATGATTGACATATAAACGTGACATGCATATGTCATAAAAAACAAATGCAAAATCAGTAACAAATATATATAAACAAAAATAATTTAGAATCATGCAAGGACAAGACAAAAAACAATGAGAACACAACAAATAATGAAGAGGAGCATGCAGTCCAATGCACATTAGAAAAAAAATGGTCAGAAAATAAAACAATAATGCAGAAACAGTTGAGCAAGGTATATACATAAAAACGAACACACAGACATTATGTTATATTTAATGTAAACATGAAACAGAAATTACAAACAAAAACAAAAAAACATAAAATAACATGCTATTTTTGTTAGAAGTAAAGACAAAACCAAATAAAAATGTTAAAAAACAAAGCAAACAAAACACACACTCAGACAAAAACAGAAACTCAAAAGTAACAAATAAAAAACAATTAAGACGAATACAAAAGGAAACAAAGAAACAAAAAACAGATAAAAAAACATGCTAGTGATGAATTACCTTTTGAAGTTTTCTGTTTTTCTTTGTAGGTAGATGACTGCTGTCTATGCTTTTTCTTTTTCGTAAGTTTCTGTTCAATATTTTAATATGATGGTGAATTCTCATGGTGAGGAATATATTTATGAATTTGTCTTGTACCTTAATTACAAAGATTAAAACCAAATTGAATTTTGTTTAATTCTATTGCTAAATTATATTTTAATTTGTCTTTATACATATAATAATTAATTTTTGACATAAATGTTTTTTCGAAATCTGTTACTATATCAATAATTTCAAGTTTAGGAAAAGTTAAATATTTATATTCATCAAGAGCTTTGGCATTGAAAAATATATCAGTGTTATCTGAATTATCTTTAGGAGATTGAATTATCTGCTGTCTGCAATTGTCACACTTATGGCTTTTTATTACTTTATGGCATATGTAACCAGCAATATATGCAGCAGCATTTTCAGTTAAATCGGGATATGGCATGGGTGACATTTCAAATGTGGAAGTAGTTGCGGCATCATTATAAGGATCAAATGAAGAAAAATATGTTGCGATATTAGTAGAATGTGATGGTAAATGAAGGGTTTGCAAATGTTCTAGGCAACTTGAGATACTTGCCTCTACCTCTGCAGAATCTCTGTTAATGATATAATCAAGAGAATTACTTGAAATACTGACTTCTTTTATGAATGCCTTCTCCTTCAAATTGGAAAGATTAATATGTGATAACATTGGTGTTGTATCTTCTACACAATTTCCATTGGATGACTGTTGAATTAGATGATTGGCTGTAATGTTCTTTACAGCAGAAATAAAAGATTTTGTGTCAGGGGAATCATTATTCCCACAAACATTTCTAACACAACCAAAAAAATGTTCTAAACAGTCTTGATTTAATTTCCTGGTTAAAAGATAATCTATTTTAAATTTGATTTGTATATCTTTCCACAATAACTTTAAAGACTGAATATTCAATAACCAGCCAGCAACACTTGGAATTCTTTGTCTGCAACCTTCAATAGTCCACTGCTTTATCCACTCACTCATATCGGTTAATTGTTGAAAATCTATATCGTTTGATATTGCACATTTTGATTTCCTATAGTGCTTTCTCTGTGAACTATTGAAAATGTCAAATAGTTCATCCATTTTATAAATAAATTTTGCTGTTGCAGCTGCTTCAGTTGGCAGAACTCCAAGAGTGGCATGGGTGTGAATAGCTGCTGCAACAGTTCTGCTAAATATTTGACTTGCATATTGTACACGCATTTTCTGAAAACTATTAGGATGAATATGAATATCGCTCACCTTTGGTGTATAAAAGTCTTATACCCATATTTCTATCTATTTCATAAAATTCCTTTATGTATTGCCAGCTGATTTTCTCATTATCAACCTTGAAATCATATTTAAATAAATTATTCCGTATACTCTTCAGCAAATGAGGGGCATCATAAAAGAAAACTTTTTCTTCATTTTGCATTAAATATGGGTTGTCATCTGTTATTCCCATCTTTTTGAATGCATTTGTAGTCTACATTCTCAAGATTTGCCAGCACTGTAGACAATCCTTCTACATTTTCACAGTCAATATTGCAATGTCCTGGAAAAGGTAAGTTGTTCATCACATTTTGATAATAAAAACTATTAGTAAAATTATAATTATTAAAGGTTATGGACATTCTTGTCACAACATTATTTACAGTAATAGTTAAGAGTAACTGAAGCCCCCAAATTCAATCTAATAATCAAATGAGCTATTTACTCAACGTCTTCAAACAAGGTCTTTCTGAAGGAGGACCAAGTTGAAACCAATAATCCTACCATCACTGTATGCTCACACATTAACCACAAGCAAAACTTGTACTACAATAACATATATTCTATGATACTGAACTTAAAAGTACAAAATTTTCAGTCCTGTACGTTTTTAGGCTAAGATATATTTTTAGAAAAGACATGGACAATTTTGTATGATAATCATAAGTACAAATTGCACACAATGATATGCATCATATTTTGCAGATATGAATGGCAACATCATAAATAAATAAAATGTGTAAATAAATATAGTATTTGGCACCAATATATGGTAAGAACTAGAAAATGTTAAACTTTTTAAAATTAATGTCTCACTATTAATACCATTTCCATATTGGGTGGACACAGTGCCTGTTTTGGCTAGGAGTTTAAGGCCTTTTATCAGCCCTTTAATTAAGGGGTGTTAGGGCCGAGTCTCTTAGATACCTCTTCTAAAGTTTTAAGTAATACTTGGGGATTTGGTAACAAAAGAATAGATACAAATATTTGAGACTCATTAGTCACAAATAAATGTAAACACATGAATGTACTGTATTATGTTAATTCACTAACATTTATCAATTATTAATATAATGCACATCATATTCTCATTTTACTCATTATGTCACAGTATAACAATAAAATAACATACCATCTAATTTACACTCATTTGAGATTTCAGACTGGACAGGCTCTTCCACTGAACTAATTCCTGAAACCAAATAGATTATAAAATTACTGCTTTTTAAGTTTAGAAAATTGTATTTACTAACCATAAACGGTAAAAGTTACTGAAATTGCCGTACTCCACACTCATCTCAAACTAAGTCCCCAATTCCAAATTACAATCTTCGGTAATCAGGTTTTTAGGGAAACAAAGAAAGGCAATAACTAGGTATGCTGTAGGATATTCCATCCACCTCATATTTCGGGAAAGTCTCTGGAGGCTAATTTCCACTATATAAATTCTGTATCTGTGACTTTATCTCTATTTTTTTCAAGATAAATTTAACACCAATGAATGTAGATATTACTCCTTTCAATATTATACTCATATTTTCAATACCATAGTGCGGTCCTCTTGGTAACTTTGACCCCATAAACTATAATGCTCAAATATAATGATACATTAATATAACATAAATCACTAGTTAATCCTACCAGTACATGAAAATAATTGTTTGATTTGATTTGTGTTACCTTCAAGATTTTGGTCAGGCCGTGCAGTGCTTAATAACTTAGGTGATGAGGCGCTGCAATATTGAGATGCAGAGAAATGGTGACTGCACACACGAAAGCTCCTATTAAGATGTGTGTGGCTTTTTTCGTGGAGCCTTGGAATATTTAATGCATTTAGCCACAAAAGACACCTGAAATATGTCACGAGGGAGCTGTAGCTTGCTGTTAGAATTTCTTAATATTTAATTTTCTGCAATATATCACTTGGCAACACTTAACAACACAATAATTAAGTAAATTACCTGTCTTTGTCCTTTGGAAATCTATGAAAATGATGGAAAGGATGTGAATCTTTCCGCCTTTTACAGATAACACATGGATGTGATTTTCCGACCATCATGAAATGCGCGCTCTAAGATTTGTCTGCTGCTGTCACTTTTTTTTCAATGTAAACACATGACGTCATTGACGAGCGATTGTAACGCCATCTTTTAATCGGACTATGTTATGACGTCATGGACTACTTTAAGGTCCCAGCTAGTATTATTTCACCCTTTTCTTGGACTTTCCCGTCTTTATAATAGTCTTTGACCAGGTGAGGCATACCTACGCGCATGCGCATTACAAATAAGGGGTACGATATAAATGGTTTATTACCATGTAAAACAATATCGGTCATCACATAATATTTAATAAGATAATTATTTCCTATAGATATTTCAAATAGTCCTTTTCATTATTCTTCATCCGTTATCATAACACATACGATAGGTTTGAAATTAGTAAATCAGTTAAAATTAGTAAACCTGTTATATAATCCATTTACAATCATCTTATTGTACCAATAAAACAGGAATTATAATCAATACGCAGATCAATAGTATAACAAAACTTTATTTATTTACCATCACCTTTATCTCAGAAAATATAATACATGTAATTAGAAAAGAAAATATATGAAATAACCGGTGTTCCATGAAGAATTAATCTCTACTAATACTTAGATATTCATTATATAAATATAAACACGGATAGACACATTTCAAATAGACAATGATCCCCTCTTTATGAATAAATTCAAATGTCAAAACAGATAAATGAAAATACAATAAATGGACGAGGGAGAGTTATGAATACATGGCTACCACACAAGGGTTATTATGCGAACCCATGAAACAGTGAACGCAGCGAAGTAAGTAGCATTGGAATTACTAGTTATATTTGTATACAGTAACATTTAAACAGCGATTTGGCCATTCCATATCTTAATCATTGTTCATATCTTTAATGAATGACATTCTTAACATAGCTTCAGACCCCCGTTCCCTCTCCCTAAAACAATTCCTTGTAATTCGCTACCATCGGCCAGTTCGGTAACATTATAAATCCGTTCAAAGTTATCATCTGTAAATAAACAGTCCCTCATACTCTGGCCAGCTGAGTGTGTGCTTTGAGTGCGAGACCAGAGGACATCTCACCGTTAGTTCTATCATTCACTGATTTCACAGGTCTATTAATCCAATGGACACTCAAACAGACCTTCAATGAAGTTGCACCTGCTCGAAGGAGCCCTGAGAAAAACAAACGTGCCGCCATGATCCGTGGTAACATAGATCATTAGTCTTGGACTTGTACGACTAACTGGGAGGGGGTTGTGTAAACAGCAAGGATTCTCTTCCCGTTTCCCTCCTCACTCCCCCCTCCAAATTTGCCTTACATAATATCGCACGAACGCAAATCACATGATAGGTTTCGCTCTGTAAAAGCACACACACTTTACCCACACACGCCCCGTATGTGTGCATAAAAGAGCAGTTACAGCCCACGCGTCAGCACACACCTTTTCTGGACGGAAACACACGGGGAAACAGGGAACTAGTATCGTACACCTATCCTCTATCTGTATGTCTGTGTGTGGGCGAGCGCGCGCGCTTGTCTATTCTATACATTGATATAGTATTGTTCATTTTAAGCCGTTAGGATAGCGCAGTGGTTAGAGTGCCGACTTCACATCCCTGTGGTCGGCAGATCGTGCCCCGTCCAAACTTGTGAGTTTCCACTGTCGCCTGGCGGTCACCGCCGTGGCTGGGCATCACGGTGAATAAGGGCCAAGCTACACTTGTTGGCACACTCCCTCATAATAAGTCAACACTCGCTGAGCACAGGCGTGCTCGTCTCAGTGCAATTAAGCCCGACGAAGCATTTGATCCGCAAATCTAGCTTATCCTTATCATTATGCTCGTTGTACTGTTACGGACAATCTGTCTTCCGCTAATCTGCAGGCTGAAATATTCCAAAGTGCAGCCGCCGCGCCCCTCACTCGTTGCGGTGCGTCTCAGCAGTAGAGCCAGTCCCTGTGGCGCGGCGGCCGACACGCTTCCGGGCACGGCTGGCTCAGGGAAGACTGTGAATACTCCGCTCGGAATCTGGGGAGAGAGAGGGACGCATATGAATCACTAAAAAATAGATTTGGAATATCGTATATATATAGATACATAAATAGACAGATAGATAGATACACATATCCGTATGTGTGTGTACCAAATGTGAGACGTATTTTAGGAGCCACATACAAACATCTCTCTGTCTGTCTGTCTGTCTATCTCTCTCTTTCTCTCTCTGTCTCTGTCTCTGTCTCTCTCTCTCTCTCTCTCTCTCTCTCTCTCTCTCTCTCTCTCTCTCTCTCTCTCTCTCTCTCTCTCTATATATATATATATATATATATATATATTTATATATATATATGTGTGTGTATATATGTATATATATGTATATATATAAATATATATATATATATATATATATATATATATATATATATATATATATATATATACATACATACATACTCACATATATATGTATGTATACACAAACACACATACACACACATATATGTGTATACTCACACATATATATGTGTATACACACACACACACACAATTAGCAGAATCGAAACTCGACAGAAACAAAGAAAGCAAATAAAAAGGCATTCACCGCCCATAGTCTAACGTTATAACATCAATGATATTACTGAAAGGACTTGTCTAAATATGACGTAACTCTGTAATTTGGCTCGTTGTGTTTGCTTCATAGAGAAGACATCGAGACTTTTAAGGAAGATAATTAGACAATTCTTTTCTTTTTAGATCGAGTTGTCCCGCTGCTATTAACTATCTGTCTACTGACTCTTTAGAAGTACTTTCTCTTGAACTTGAGCATGAACATTTTGGATGTTTGTGCGTCTGCCTGCGTTTTTAAACAGGCGTTTATCCAAGATGTTTAGAGATCTATCCTTTACATATGGCCTTTTATATTTCGCCTTTTTCCTCGCCCTCCTTTTATTTTTATTTCCTCATTCCTTTTCATTTTATTCTTCGTGTTCCTCCTTCTTTTTCTCCTTCTCCATCTTCTACTTCTACTTCACCTTCTTCCTCTTCCCCCTTCATTCCCTCTCCTCCTGCTTCTTCGTCCTCGCCCTCCTCTTCTTTTCATTTCCTTTTTTCGGCTTCGTGTTTCTCCTCCTTCTTGTTCACCTTCTACCTCTTCCCATCTTTCCCTCTCCTCCTGCTTCTTCGTCTTCCTCCTCCTCCTCCTCCTGCTTATTCGTCTTCCTCCTCCTCCTGCTTCTTCGTCTTCCTCCTCCTCCTCCTGCTTCTTCGTCTTCCTCCTCCTCCTGCTTCTTCGTCTTCCTCTTCCTCCTCCTCCTCTTGTACCTTGCCCTAAGCCTACCTGGGCGCTCCTACGAAGAATCCGTCCTGCCGCTGCGTCGGCCAAGGGGCCGAGTAGGCATACTTCTTGCAGAGGTAGCTGTCGTGGCCAATCATCCTGCCTTGCGCGACTGGCCACAAAGTAGCCTACGGAAGGAAAAGGAAAAGAGGTTAACGTTAAACGAAGCTGATTAAGTGCTTACATTGAAAGTCAGAGATCATTTATTCATATCATATGTATTTGTGTGTGTTCATGTATACAATCACAGGCAGAAGAGCAAACGTCTGGCTAACAACGCAAGCGCCTCTCACAGTCAAGATCTCCTGGTCGACGCCATGGCGCGATTTCCCGAGTCCTTGCTTGAGCATCTTGTCGCGCACCCGAGCCAGCTCGTCCGCCGCGCGGGGAGCGGGCAGGTTGTCCCAGCGGGCGCCCCACATGCCCCCGAGGATCGGGGTGTCGTGGGCGGGATGATCTCTCATGATGTGGAAGGTTTTATTGGACGCGAGCCACTGTTCCACTGCCGCTGCTTCCCGCGATGAAATCTGGCAGCATGAAGAAAAAAGGTCTGTTTCTGTCCCTCCTAAGCTTCCGTCTCCCTTCTGTGTCCCTTACCTTGGTGGCGTCAGCGCCACATCGCTTGCCTTTTCCGACTCACCGGAGAATCCGTATCCCGGACAATCATGGCCGCCACCTGCAGGTCCCCCAGCGGCAGCGCCCTCCACAGCATCGGATGCACAGCAGACACGTTTCCCAGTGGGGGCGGCAGGTTCTCCACGTCGCACACGTAGAAGTGGGCGTGGTCACGGAGCAGAGGACACAGCACACTCTTGCGCCAACGAGCGTCCGTGTACAGCCTCACTTTCCACCCAGGATAATGTTGCCTCACCTGGAAGTCAAGCGTCGAGTTTTGGCTGCTAAATAATTTTTCTGGTACAGTTCATGTACATAGACTACATACTGCATATTAATTACACATTGAACTGACGTTATAAACTTCCTCTGTATCACCCACCTGAGTAAGCAAAGTGTCCATCCCCAGCCAGTATGCCGCTTTATTGCCATAGAGAGACAGTGCCACCACCTGTTGCCCGTTGCCAGAAGCCCACGCTCTGCGCCCGCAAGTGCCGCCCACTTCGTCATTCTCGGAGGTCGGGCTCGCTTGTCTTATGCCACTGCAGTCACTACTGTCCCACAACGGCAATTTCTGAGGATGGAATTGCAGATACATAGCGCCCAAAGGGATGATTTAACTCGTCTCGCGAGCTGTACCATTGTTACTTAAAGCTTGAATGGCACTCTAAGGGCGAGAAAAGTCTCGATTCAACTCGTGGCACGAAGCGAGAATATTCTACATTCTTGCTGTTGATATTCATCTTCTTGATTAAGCATCAGTTTTAGAATCTAACCGTAGTGGAACATATTTGTTTCTAATGCATGTCATAAACATTTTTTATTATTTGTAGAAAGTTTAACTTGAATTCATTTTAAAGAGGAAGGATTGCACTTTCCGTTGATTATTAAACATGCGTAACTGCAATAAGAGGCAAAGACAATGAGTTTTAGTTAGAACTTAATAAAAAAACGTTTAAAGTTTGTTCTTCTAATGTTGAGAGATGGGCTTCATTTCCACTGATATACAATTTTGTCTCATGCATCACTCGGTGAAATGCAAATCAGTTAGGAGAGTGTTTCTCAACCAGGGAACCGAAGAAACCTTTCAAAGGATCTGCAGGAGTTTACCATTCTGGAAGGCTAATTATTCTGTTTTCTTAGAGGTGAAGTTTATTTTCCATTTCGTAAATATACACGTCTTTTTTTCTTTTATTTTTGTATCATACATATACGAGGAAAACGATCATATAATAAACACCACTTCCTG